>CM070752.1:0-236122 GCA_036346245.1 Bonia amplexicaulis | reverse complement strand
TAGCAAAATGGTAGAAACACGTGAGGTAACCTTGATGAGGCGGTCAGGGACTAGGCCGATATCTCGAGTTCACTAGGCGATCGAGATCATCTTCATGGATGATGAGGATGATGGAGATGAGGTTGTCTGCCGATCGGTCCCTCATCCACCCCTTGAGGTACCTTCTTCCACCGCACCTCGGTGATCGGCCCTTACCTACGCTATTACGGAGCTAGTGGCTCTGTTCCTACCCGTCGACTCACGGTGAGGCCACTTCTTCATCTCAACCAGGACCTCAAGACATATTCAAAAATCTCATCCTTGAGCGGATGATAGGAGATCACTTTGAGCAGTCACACGCTCCAAGTCGGCGTGTCGCTTTTACATCTCCACTCGCCTTCGTAGCTTCTTTTGAGCCCAAAGACATTTGTCATGCTCTGTCGGCGAGTCTTGGGTCAATGTCATGCATGAGGAGCTAGAGGTTTCGAGAGAAACAAGGTGCGGGCGCTTGTTGAGCCCCTCGAGATCACAATATCATTGGAACCAAATGGGTGTTCAAGAACAAGCAAAGTGAGGATGGGGTAGTCATTGAAACAAGGCTAGGCGGTTGCAGGGGTACTCCCGGGTTGAGGTGCGGATTTCGAGGAGCCTTTGCCCTAGCTCGTCTTGAGGCCATTAGAATTACGCGCCTGCGGTTTCTAAAGGTTTCAAGCTTTACGAGATGGACGTCAAGTGCATTTCTCAATGGCTTCATTGAGGAAGAAGTCTATGTCGAGCGACCTCAGTTTCGAGAACCCCAAATACCTAGTCATGTCTACAAGCTTTCTAAGCGTTGTATGGACTTAAGCGAGCTCCTAGAGCTTGGTATGAGAGGCTTAAGTCCTATCTTTTGAAGCATGATTCGAGATGGGTAAAATTGACAAGACCTTGTTCACTCATGGCTTGCAATGACTTTCTGCTCGCCCAAATTTATGTCGATGACATCATCTTTGGCGGCTCTTCCCATGCTCTAGTTTCACAGTTCTCGGATGTCATGAGCACCAGAGTTTGAGATGAGCATGATGGGTGAGTTGACATTCTTCCTTGGCTTCGAGATCAAGCGAGACTCGGGAGGTACCATCTTGCATCAAGGCAAGTACACTCGAGACCTCTTGAGGCGATTTGACATGAGTGATGGAAAGCGGTGTCGACTCAGATAGCTTCTCTGACCATTCTAGACCCGAATGAGGGCGGTGAGCAGTTGATCAAAAGAGTTCGAGAAGCATGATTGGCTCTCTCTTGTACCTCACGCCTCGAGGCGGACATACACTTCTCCGTGTGTCTTTGTGCTCGGTTTGAGCTTCTCCTCGCGTGTCTCACCGCGATGATGAAGCGCATCTTCGGTACCTTGAGCTACCATTGACTATGGTATCGGTACTCTTCCTCCTCCTGTCTATCCCTTAGAGCCTTTTCGGATGCGAGACTTTGCGGTGTAGGATGAATAGGAAAAGCACCGAGCACTGCCGGTTCATTGGCACTTCTCTCGTTTCTGGTCTTGAAGAAGCGATCCGGTGTTACAGTCCGCTGCGAGGGCGATGCGTTCTGCTGACCGATTCTTTGTAGCCAAGTGCTGGATGGTCTCGACTCTGCGGGACTTTGGGTTGCTTCTCGGCCGTGTTCGCTTTTACTGCGATAACTGCGTCTGCGATTAACATTGCTAAGAACCGGTGCAACATTCTCGGATAAACACATTGATATCGAATATCACTTTCTTGAGATCATGTAGAGTTTGTGGAAGTGACCACCGGTTGGTGATATCTTCACCAACCTTTGGATATACGAGGTTTTATTTCTGCGAGGAGAGCTTGGGGTGGTTTGTCCTTACGGACTATTGTGAGGGAGCTTTGGGTTTCTTTGCTTTATCATTTTGTATGTACATGTATCCTTCTTGTTGCATTGCATCTGCGGGTGCATTGGGTTTAGTCCTTCCGGCATAGGCTAGAGTGGTTCTCATCTTGAGTTGCTTGAACTTCTTGCTCTTATCTTGTGCTTTCGGGATATTGTTTCTTATCTCACTAGGTTGAGCTCACTCACTTCTTTTAGGTTCTAGCGAGGTTGGGCCACTCTCGGGTAGGCAGTGCGTGTTTGCTCTCTAGTGTGTGTTTTCTCGACATTTGTTGTCACAGTCATATGGGGTAGATAAGAGTTAGTCGAGTCATTAGTATTCTCTATCTTATCTGTTTTCGATTTCTTTGCTTTGACTTCTCTTTTTATTGCTTTGGTTGGGGGTTCATTTGGGAACTTACGGAGCATAATTTGACTTAACTCAACTTGAACTAAAAGCGCATCACATGTTGAGGGGCTGGATTTTACGCATGCATGCATTGTAATATAACTACATGGAGCCTTGATTATTATCCATTCATGACATATTTTCACTTATGTTACATCTTGCCATGATTTGTGCTCCATTGCTAATCTGATCATGACTTTATATGTGTAGTCAAGTCTTTGCCATGATAGGTTAATTAAAATGCCAAATTTCACCTAATTCATGTCATGTTCATATTTAAGACTAGTCAGCCTTGTGTTATCTTTTTATGATTCTTGCCATGTCAAATAGACTGAGTTGAGTCTTGAATCCTTGTTGAGCAATAGATTGAGCTATATAGTTTCTTGATGACACATAAGTTAGTACAATCTATTAAAAGCAAAAGATCTCTTATGTGCTTGGCAGTCTCACCAATTCCTTATCATGAGACGGCTTGCCATTGCACAAGGCATGAACTCAGGGAAGATTTGGATGACCAAGATCATCTTCTTAAGCTCATTGCTTGAAGTGATCGCATAAGTCTTGAGGTCTAGCACATGATAAAATAACAAAAATGGTTGAAAAATAACCATGATTTCCAAAAGAAAAATGTCAAATGTGCTCAATTGCTAAAGTGTTCAATGTACTCCAACAATTGTATCATTCTTGAACAAATAGCACTCTAGTTGGCTCAACACTAGCTTCTTGATTCCATTTAGCTTATTGACATGGCTTGCATCATTTGTGGATATCATTAGCTAGACTAAAATCTTGTTTGACTTGACTTGCTAATCACTTCAATTAAAATTCAGAATATACCTTATGTTGCTTAGCTTCACTTTACATACTTAGTCATGATCTTTGAAGCATACTTGTATGTTGTGGCTTAGTGTAATACATTTTGGTCATTTTGGATAATTCTCATGGCTCTGCATACTTTGAATAATCAAATCAGCCATTTCATCTATCATCATGACTTATTCTCTCTCTTGCATACTTGATGTGTTTATTACCAAAAGGGGGAGAATAGATTGGAGAAAAAGAAAATTTCTCAATTTCTGGGAACTTGCTAGAGCTTTGGAGATCAATTTGCTCTTTATTTTATTGCTCTAGTGTTCTCTCTGTTGACATGGTCATAATTTCATTTTCATTCCTGGACCATGTCGGCTTCTACAAACTCAACTTCTTATTTTTCGGTGTTTGTCAATATACTCATCAAGAGGGAGATTGAGAGATCATGTGGAGATGATCCCACCTTTATGATGAGTAATTGACCCTTGGTTGAAGGAAAATTGAGTTTATTTTGGGCTTTTTATGCAAAGTCTTAAGTCTGGATGCAGTACAAGTCGTGTACAACTTTGCCCGTGCCCGTACGACCACTTGGGAGCTGGTCGGAAGCCAGAATTCATGCGTCCGACCACTCTGCGAGTCTCTCGGCGATTTTGACCGTGGTCGGAAGTCCATGCGACCACGTTGGGCGTAATCGGAAATCAATCGGGACTCTACGACTACGTTGTGGCGTCCCCGGCGAATTTGAACGTGATCGGAAGTCGTTCGGGTGGTCTACGACTACGTTGTGGCGTCCGGCGAATTTGAACGTGATCGGAGGTCTATCGGGTAGCGTACGACCACGTTGCTGAGTATCGGGTTGCGGTCGGCGGCGGCGGTCGGAGGAAGCTTATCGACCACGTTGCGAGCCCTCGGAAGATTTGACCGTTGTCGGCTTTTTCGGCGCTGGGGTTTACGACCACGTTGTGGGATCGAGCCTCGACCACGTTGGGCGGTCGGGCGTTCGACCACTTTGGCCGTGGTCGGTGGGCGTCACGACCACATTGTTTGATCGGTGGTGTGACCACGTTGAGCGATCGGGAGTGTTCGATCACGTTGTGCGCTCGGGTGCTCGACCACGTTGTGGCGGTCGATTTCGACCACGTTGTCGGCAGATTGACCGTGGTCGATGGAGCTCTTTAAAACCGGTCGTGTGGGCACATGTGGTGTCCGATTACGGTGAGGTTTGGTCGGTTGGGTTCCTTGTGATGTTGTGGACCTTGTGGCTGGTTTGTTCTACATTTTGACAAGGTTTGGTAAAGTCTAATTTCGTGGAAAAGAGACTTGAGCTACGTGAGTTGTCGCGGTATGGATCGGTGCTATGTGATGGTTTTGTTATGCGTGTTGGTTGCGGTCTTGGGAGACATGTCTTGGTGAGGCTTAGAGAGGTCGGGACTAGACATGGGAGATGTTGAGGTCGAGCGGCGTGGAAGCGAAGGGGCGTGGTCTTGCAGTGGTGTAACGAGGAAGGCAGCAAGGCATGAGGAGGAAGCTTGGGAGGCGTTGAAGGGCATTTTGGAGAAATGCCAAAGCACACAAAGGAAGTTGTGTCCTACAGGAAAGCTTGGGTTGGTGGTGCTATTGGGCAAGCGGTGGAGCCGTTGCCAGCGGGTAATGGGCAAAGCTTGGAGCACCAAAACTTGGACTCTACATGTGCAGGTGGTCTGTGGAGACCCGTTGGCGTGTGATATAAATAGAGGTTAGGTCTCGGGAGGCGGGCGAGGTTGTCCCAAGGTGCTCGAGCCTTATTGTTCTATTGTGTGAGTTGTCTCTAGGTAGAGCTGGATGCTCATGTACCTTCGATGGAGTGGCTGTAGAAACCTCCATGATCAATAGAAAAGATTGGATTCATCTCTGTGTATCAGTCCATGTTTGTGTTCTTGAGATGATTTGTTTGTATCAGTTGCCTTCTCTGTGTTCTCTCGTTTCTCTGTGTTTTCTTTGAGAGTTGGCCTATTTGATTTTCTCATAACTGGGAAAATGTCTTGAGACCATCTGGTCATTTCATTCCCAAGAGCAAAGTCGAAATCGGAGAAGTCTCTGTGATTCTTGATCTTTTGCCTCCAGTGCTCTGTTCTGTTTTTCGACTTTGCCTTCTTTGCCGACCATTGCTTAGATCTCTCTTTTTCTTGGTAAATTCACTTCTAGAGATCATATACGAGCTAGAGTTCAAGTTTCATTCGGTTTTGACCTCTGTACAAAGTTCTTCAAAAACTTGCTCGTGATCGTCTTGAAACAAAAAACGTATTCTTGTGTTGCCTCCGTTTCGGTTTCTCTGTTGTTGGTTGTGACGATTCGACCATTCTTTACGTCCATGTTGATCTCGATGATCCTCCGTCGACCACGGTACATCGTTCGGTTTGGTTCATGACTCGGTGATCGTCGACTTTATTTGTTTCGGCGCCAGAAGCCGTTGTGTATCTCGATGATCCTCCGTCGACCACGGTTCGTTCGGTTTGGTTCATGACTCGGTGATCGTCGACCACCGTTGGGCGTGCTCCAGCTGGCGTCGTTGAGCGACCACGAGTTGGCGTTCGACCACGGCTTCGAGCGACTATTCTTCTCGGGTGTGTCTTTTCGACCACGATCAAAACTGTCATGACCATTCGAGTTCGCCACGAACAAAAGCTTGATTCCTTTATTTTTCGACCACGCAATCTTACATTATGACTTACGCTTTTGGTTTTATTTCTTTGTGATGCGCTAAGATTTGAGTCTTCGTCTTCATAGCTTATATAGCTATTGGAGAAGAAGAAAAAGTTTGAATACATTGGGGGCTATTTTTAAGGCACCATTCACCCCCCCTCTGTTGCCATTTCGGTCCTTCAAATGTTCTGAGAATAATTGTCTCGTTAATTTCTCAATTGACATGAAATTAATTAGGATTATATCTTTTTGGTTAGCATAACTCTTTTTAAATTTTTTCTCATAATTAAATTTTTATTCCCATTATAAATCCTATTTGATCAGATCGCATGTTTGAATCATTTCATAGAATTCAAAATCTAGTCATGTATGGAAAACATGTTAGGGGCACACATGAAATGGATGTCACTTCTAGTTGGGCCACGGTCGGTCAAGGAAGAGAGTTACTGGCGTTGATGGTGAGAATAGAGCAAGGAGGCGGCGAAAACAAGGGGCGCGCGGGCAAGGGTCGGGAGGGCCGGGGCGTCTCCGTCGGCAGGGCCGTGGGCGCGCGAGGGAGGCTCACGGAGGAGGAGCTCGGGTGAAGGAGGTGCAGGCTACGAGGCGAGAAAGGCGAGGAATCAAAATTTTCGCTCTACGATGGCGCAAAACAAAACTTTCTACGAACATCATCATGCTTAGGAGGGATCATGGATCGTTACCACTAGGCAGCGTGCGTGAAGAAGAGTTGGAGCCGATCCAACCACGCGTCGAGTAGTAGTGGAAGTAGTCGATCGTCCGAACCGATCGTCTCCTCCACGATCAACCACACCACGGCGGATCAATCATGGGTTGTTGATGCCGATCAACGCCGCAGCAGCGGCGCCTCCACCGGTATCCACCGTCCGGGGTGGGCAGCCGATCGCGAGTGTACCGGCACTCGCGACGGCTAGGGTTTGGCTCGGAGGTGGCGGCTACGGATTAGCTCGGGATTATCGGTCGTTCCTCGGCCCCTCGCCTCCATATATAGACCTCCTCACTTGGGCCTCGTGGACCGAGGCCCAATAGGAGTCTATCAGGATCTCTATCCGAATTGAGCCCATATCCGAATCACATTGAATTAGTGTTCCAACCCGTTAAGTGTGCGACCACAGCAGGTTCACGTATACTTGGTCGCGACCGAAACACCTTTCCGGTCACCGTGTTAATAGCGGCCTCTAGTAAGACATATTAACCCCAAAGTATCGTAAAGATCATATCGGTGAACACGTAATGTTCTCATGTACTAATCCCTTTGCCTCACGATATAGATTAAGCTCAAGGCGAGACTGTGTCATCCTCTTAATAGCTCAATCACTCTCTCGATTCCGTGATGGATTATAAACTCGTGATTGACTCCTCAATCACCTTGGCATGGCCATGCACTTTCATAATCCATTACATCGAGGGGCCGAGATATCTCTCCCATAAGGAGGGGCAAATTCTATCTTGATCATTCACATCCCACTACATGTTTCATGGCAAACCCAAAGACTACTTTTATGACTACCCGATTCACGGAGTAGTGTTTAGTAGTCCCAAAGTAGCTACTACGCATCTTGGGAACCATGATGATCTCAAGTCTAAGGATTCCACATAAACACTACTTGAGACCAGCGATGACACTTGGAATCTCTGCGGTGTCTCATGGCGGGTCTATCAACATATGTTCACTAACACATGTCCATATTATTGATTTGGTATCTCCATACCATGATCCATGAGACATGATCATCAATCAATACATATCTTGATCTTTGAATCATATTTGTTCCTCATATGAAATATAATCGGGGATCATTTAGAAATAGCAACATTTTGGCATTAAGAGTCTCATGAATAAGTCACATACTCATTGATCAATAATGATAATGTCTATTTCAAGGAACAAAGCAATGTATCATAAACATAGTATGTGATATATTCAACATCTCCATGTTGCCTCTAGGGCATATCACCATGATCTCACTTGCACTAGAGTCAACCATGTAGGTATCTAATACCCATTGCCCTAGTGTGAGCCTCATGCTTTGGTGGGAGGCGGCTTTGTCAGCGGATCGCAATGTTCAAATCCGTGTGTACTTTGCATATCTTAACATCGCCTCTCTCCACAATCTCGCGGATGAGATGAAATCGCCGTAGAATGTGCTTGGACTTACAGTGCGATCTAGGCTCCTTGGCTTGCAATGGCTCCCTTGTTGTCCAGATGAGGTCCATTGGGTGGAGGCACTAGCCATCACACCAAGCTCGAAACAAATTTCTTGATCCAACGACCTCTTTAGCGACTTGAGAGCCGCTATGTACTAAACCTGTTGTAGAATCGACAATTGTCTCTGCTTGGAACTCTTCCGACTTCTTGCACCGCCATTCAAGCGAAACACAAATCCGATTGCGATCTAAAATCATCTTTGTCGGTTTGGAAGCTAGCATCGGTGTAACCATTTACAACGAGCTCTTCCTCACCCCATAGACGAGGAACACATCTTTAGTTCTTCTCAAGTACTTCAAGATGTTCTTCTGATAATCCGATGACTTTCACGGATCGTGGTATCTACTCGTAGCACTTAAAGCATCTGAGACATCGGGCGTGTACAAAGCATGGCATACATAATGGATCCAATAGTGAAGCATATGGAATCGCATTCATTTTATCCGCTCATCGGTGTACTAGGACACGATTCTTGCTAAGATTTATACCATGTGACATAGGTAGGAAGCCTTTCTTGGAATCTGCATGTTGAACCTTTTCAACACCTTGTCAATGTCGTATCTTGGCTTAATCCAATCACCTTTTGATCTATCTCTATAGATCTTGATGCCCAGAATATATCGCCTCTCCTAAGTCTTTCATAGATTCATAGAAACTACTTTTCAATGAAGACTTATGATTCGACATAGGAATGTCATTTCGATCAATAATATGTCATCCACATATAAGACCGAGAAACACGAGTGCGCTCCCACTAGCCTTTTGTAAACACAAGGCTCTTCTTCGTTCTTGATGAAACCAAACCCTTTGATTACTTCATCAAAGCGAATGTTCCAACTCAGAGATGCTGCTTTAATCCATAAATGGATCTTTGCGACTTGCATATCTTTCTAGGCGATTGCGGATCGACAAAACACGTGGGCGTGTCATGTACACATCCTCACTCGATTTCCATTAAGGAAAGCTGTTTTGACATCCATTGCCATATTTCATAGTCGAAATAGCGACAATCGCTAGAATGATCCGAATAGACTTTAGCATTGCGACGGTGAAAAGTTTCATCATAATCAACACCTTGAATTTGTTTGAAACCTTTGGCCTGTCGCTTTATAGATGTGAACATTTCCATCTATGTCTATCTTTTCTTGAAAACCCATTTGCACTCAATGGTTTTAACACCATCGGTGGATCAACCAAGTTTCAAACTTGATTCTTGTGCATGGATTCAATTTCGGATCTCATGGCTTCAAGCCATTTCTCAGTCTGGTCCCACCATCGCTTCTTCATAGGTCTTAGGTTCATCGTTGTCTAACAACAATATATCCCGTTGTTGAGTAGTCAAGAACATGTACCTCTCGGTGCAGACGTGACCTCTCGACCTCGTGGTGCCGGTGTGTCCCTAGCAGGTTCTTCAACAGTTTGTTCATCTGTTGTGGTTACGTAGGGCTGAAACGTTTTCGGTGTTTCTCGAATTTCTTCAAGTTGCACCATGCTCCCACTATCCCTTCTTGAGAGAAACTCTTTCTCTAAGAAGACACCATCTTGAGCGACAAACACTTTGCCTTCTTCTTGATTATAGAAGTAATATCCTTTTGTTTCCTTAGGATACAGATAAAGAAGCATTTATCGATTGGGGTGAGCTTATCGGTTGTAAGCGTTTACATAAGTCTCACATCCCCAAATCTTAAGAAAAGACAAGCTAGGACGTTGTCTGTCCACATCTCATATGGTGTCTTTTCTCTTGATTTTGATGGAACTCATTTAGTGTGGCGGTACATTTCAGGCGTACCCCAAAAGACAACGGAAGATCACTGTGGCTCATCATGGGCGCACCATATCTAATAAGGTGCGATTTCTCGTTCGAATACCCCATTCCATTGAGGTGTTCGGTGGAGTCAATTGTGGAACAATTCCACAATCCTTGAGATGATTACCAAACTCATGGCTCAAATACTCGCCTCCACGATCGGATCGTAGAAACTTGATTGTCTTGCCTAAATGATTTTGCACTTCATTTTGGAATTCTTTGAACTTTTCAAAGGATTGGACTTATCTTCATCGGTAGATATATCCATATCTACTAAAGTCATCGATAAAAGTTATGAATCTTGAAAACCACCTCACATTTTGTTGAGCTCATTGGTCCACATACATCGAATGTCACGAGTGCCAATAAGTCACTTGCCCGTTCACCTTGACCGGTGAAAGGTGCTTTTGTCATCTTGCCAAGTAAACAAGATTCGCATGTCTCAAATGATTCAAAATCAAATGAGTGCGAATACCATCTCTATGGAGCTTCTCCATGCGTTTCTCATTTATGTGACCTAGCGGCGGTGCCAAATAAGCGTGGGATTCAAATCATTCGATCGTTGCCTCTTTGTATTAATGTTATAGACCGATGACTCTTCAAGAGTAAGAACATATAACCCATTCACCAATGGAGTATGACAATAGAACATATCTTTGAAATAAAGAGAACAACCATTGTTCACGGATCTAAAGTCATAACCTTACGCTTAAACATGAAGCGAAATAATGTTCTTGGAAAGAGATGGAACACAATAACAATTATTCAATTCCAAAACTAATCACGAAGGTAAAGACAATGGCATGGTGCCAACGACCATGACAACTTTTGCTCCATTGCCAGCGAAGATCCACTTAGCTCCTCCTCAAACTTCTACTTCTTCTTAGCCCACAAGCGATTTGCAAATGTGAGCAACCGATCCGGTATCAAATACCCAAGAATCGATAGATGAAGTAGCAAGATTGATTTCTATAACATTTATACACGGAGCGGAAGTCGTACTTCCTTCTTTTCTCAAGATCCTCCAAGTACTTTGGGGTTCCTTTTCAATGTCACGATTGCTTATAGTAGTAGCAATCGCATCGAGGCGAGGCCCTTCTTGACTTGCTTGGCCTTAGAAGCGCTCGCGATCTCATCGGGAGCTAACTTTCTTTGACCGCCTTTCTTTACATAGGGCTTGCCCTTGCCTTTGCATCATCATCACATGATGGCTGCTTTTCTTAATGCTTTCCTCGGTGATTTTAGCATCCCATGCAACTCGACCAGGTCTTGTCCATGTTGTTCATGTGATAGTTCGAATGAATGGCTCAAAGCTCGAGGGCGGCGAAGAATCACATCGATAGCCAACTCTTGGCTAAGGGAAAACCAAGCTTTCGGACTCTCAATGTAGCCAATCATCTTAATCACATGAGGGTGGCGAGTTCCCTACGCAAGCACACTTGCAAAACAAGGACTTTGAAGTGTTGAACCTCTCGGCCCTTGCTTGGTTCTCAAACATACCACGCAACCCCACAATGATATTGTAGGCATCGTGTTCTCATATTGCTTACGAGCTCGAGAGGACATTGTGGCAAGCATGAGACGACTCACATCAAGGTAATCATTCGTTTGCTTCTCATAAGCTTTCCGTGCACCCACGGTAGCATTATCGGGCAAGTCATCGGGATAAGGAGACTCAAGGACATACTCCTTGCGCTCTTGCTTGAGAACAATTCTCAAGTTGCGATACCAATCCAAAAGTTCGTTCCATTGAGTTTTCTTTCTCAAGAATAGATCGCAAATTAAAAGAAGCTGGATGCGGCATTAGTTGACATGATCTACAACAAAGAATATGCAAAGTTTAGCACTATGTTCATGTTTGATCTTCCATTAAACAATTTAACAAAGATACTCCCACTATATGTTTTGTAATCGTCTTCCCTCTAACGACATATAGTGGTCAAGATCCATGTTCATCTAAGTTCTAGTGAGCTTTGGCATCCTTTGCTAGAAACCTAGTGGCGTGGGTAAGCAACACTTGCTAATCACATCTTATGTGACTCTTGTTTGTTGGGTGGCATCCAATGCCCGGCTCCCAACACCATGCCCCAAGGCCCAAATCTAATTTGATAGCCTTGTCAAGTAAACCAATACTATGCATGTGGATGTCCGACATCCACCCTATTAGATCAAGATAGTTGATGGTACTACGCTTTGGCGAGACCTACCAAACAATGATCATGATTCTTATAAGCGCGACAATTGGAAGGGCATCAAAACAAATTCTTAATTTTTCTTGAGAGAAGCTATTCTATCATGAAAAACTAACCCTTAGTTGGTATGGCATGAAAGAATAGTATGACAAGAAATAAACATCACATGCATATAATCACATTATCTTGTGAATGGTATGGCATTTTGTATCGTAGTGGTCGCCATCGCCATGGTTCCACGGTGATATTCTTCGCCACACTTCTTGTCCTCTTTGTCATCATGCTTGAAGCCTCCATAGCAAAGAACTAAACTATTACAACTAATAGGTAGCAAATGAATTACATGAGGAGCTCAAGCATCACAAGTCGACACGCAGTCGTTATACAATTAAAACGACCTCAACCGGTTGTGATTAATACGACACAGTAGCCAAAACACACATGCATCACATATGCATCTATGCCATACCATTCACATCATTCCTGCAAAAACAAGTTAGCGTAGAACATATTCTACATACGACATGAATGTGTTTCTATAACAATCTATGCGTGTACGCAACGGCGGTCCCATAACAATCTATGTGTTTCTAAAACCTCACGGAATTACATAGATCGCATCTATGAAATCGCTATGAAAATCTCATCGGGCCGATCAAATCAACCCAAATCCGAGCCATTCAAAATGTCTCAATTTTCATTAGATCAATCACATCAATCATCGCGATCGGTATGCTTGAGGAGACCGCAACACAAGACCTCGATCTGTTGGCTCAATCTCTTGTTGTGCTGTGATTAGCCCGATGGTGTTACCGGTAGGTGAGGGCAAGTCGCGATACATCAAAGAAGAACACGAACTAATCTTTTGGCCACATGATGCTATCAACTCATACATATTCCAACCCCTTATGACCGATTGATCTAGTCCGTAATAGATCCAATCTATTACAACCGCATATCAACATATCGCGATCCGGATCGCAAACTAAGCAAGATGGCTCGATACCACTAATGGATCGCGCGAAGGCTACGATAGCAAAACAAAACTTTTCTACCGCGCACACAAGAACATCATGCTTAGGAGGATCATGGATCGTTACCACTAGGCAGCGTGCGAAGAAGAGTTGGAGCCGATCCAACCACGCGCGTCGGTAGTAGTGGAAGTAGTCGATCGTCCGAACCGATCGTCTCCTCCGCGATCAACCACACCACGGCGGATCAATCGCAGGGTTGTTGATGCCGATCAACGCCGCAGCGAGCGGCGCCTCCACGGTATCCACCGTCCGGTTTGGGCAGCCGATCGCGAGTGTACCGGCACTCGCGGCGGCTAGGGTTTGGCTCGGAGGTGGCGGCGGGGTTTAGCTCGGGATTATCGGATCGTTCCTCGGCCCCTCGCCTCCATATATAGACCTCCTCACTTGGGCCTCGTGGACCGAGGCCCAATAAGAGTCTATCCGGATCTCTATCCGAATTGAGCCCATATCAGAATCACATTGAATTAGTGTTCCAACCCGTTAAGTGTGCGACCACAGCAGGTTCACGTATACTTGGTCGCGACCGAAACACCTTCCGGTCACCGTGTTAATAGCGGCCTCTAGTAAGACATATTAACCCCAAAGTATACGTAAAGATCATATCGGTGAACACGTAATGTTCTCATGTACTAATCCCTTTGCCTCACGATATAGATTAAGCTCAAGGAGACACATGTCATCCTCTTAATAGCTCAATCACTCTCTCGATTCGTGATGGATTATAAACTCGTGATTGACTCCTCAATCACCTTGGCATGGCCATGCACTTTCATAATCCATTACATCGAGGGGCCGAGATATCTCTCCCATAAGGAGGGCAAATTCTATCTTGATCATTCACATCCCACTACATGTTTCATGGCAAACCCAAAGACTACTTTTATGACTACCCGATTCACGGAGTAGTGTTTAGTAGTCCCAAAGTAGCTACTACGCATCTTGGGAACCATGATGATCTCAAGTCTAAGGATTCCACATAAACACTACTTGAGACCAGCGATGACACTTGGAATCTCTGCGGTGTCTCATGGCGGGTCTATCAACATATGTTCACTAACACATGTCCATATTATTGATTTGGTATCTCCATACCATGATCCATGAGACATGATCATCAATCAATACATATCTTGATCTTTGAATCATATTTGTTCCTCATATGAAATATAATCGGGGATCATTTAGAAATAGCAACATTTTGGCATTAAGAGTCTCATGAATAAGTCACATACTCATTGATCAATAATGATAATGTCTATTTCAAGGAACAAAGCAATGTATCATAAACATAGTATGTGATATATTCAACATCTCCATGTTGCCTCTAGGGCATATCACCAATGAGGCGGTCGAGTGGGCGAATGGCGCCATCTGCCGGAGTCAAGAAGCGCCGTCGGATTACCAGGGCAGTGTGGCGAGCGAGCTCCTGACGTCCTATGGTCCCTCACTGCTGTGACGCCGCAGGATTCACGCCGTTCAAACTCCTCTTGATGATGTGGCGGTGGCGCGAGAGAAATCAAAGCGGGCTCGGGAGAGTCCTCATCGGTGGCCGGTGGAAGGCGTCGGTGTCCTGGATCTTCTCGATGGAGATCGAGTGGCGCCACCAACACGTTGCGAAATGCGCCGCGTCGAGATGGCCTTGTAGCCGCCGCCGTATATTCACGGGAGTTCCCACCTAAGCTGGTGGCGCTGTTGGGAGGTTGCAAAGCCCAAAGATGGGACATGTGAGGACATAAATGCCCTCGGGAGGGATACTTTAGTGTAAGGACAATTGTAAATACTCCCCATGTGAATATATATATGCCATCTGTCGGGACCGGTTTCTATCCGGACCCTCGTAACATTACACTAGTCGGATCAAAGCTAGTGCACACAGTTAAGCGATGATGATTACATTGCCAACAACGAATATTACAATAATAAAGTAGGACCAAAGGTCTTTTCATTACATCGAGAGGTTTCAAGATCTAGCAAATAAACAAAACACGTGTGAAGCAAATAAACTTTGGTAGAGACCCATCAATACACCAGAGGCAATTGACTAGGGAAACGCAACCTAGTACTCTGCAAATCCTTAAATCGAATCCACATAAAGTAGTCGTAGTCTCCTTCCTGAGCTTTGTATTCCTCTGAGATTTTATTTTTAAGTGTAGTATGTGAGTACATAAAGTACTCTGCAAGTCTTGGGAAAATGCAGTAGATGTAAGGTTTTAACAAAAGGGGTCATATGGTTATTTTGCACAAAGCAATATTTTATTTCTAATACCACTAAATATTTTCGAAGGCAATAATTTGAACAAAGTAATTATCATGACTGAAACTATCAAGCATTTTTATAGTGAATGTTCTATCCACCAAAGTTCAAATCTACGGGTTCCAACCACCCACACTGGCTTCATCTGCCAGAACAACCAAGGGAGTTCCATCCACTCTCAGATTCCCAAAACTTTATTTTAAAACCAGAAATCTACCATGTGAATGCATTCCTTGCCCGCCCTTGACCATGGGTACGGCTATTCGAATAGTTTTAACACTCTGCCGAGGTGGTACAACTTTACCCATAAGAGACAAATTATCTTAATAGCCAACATGCTTCCTTAGGCATGAGACCCAGATAATTCATCAATGGCTGAGATTGAGTGTCGACTGGAATTAGAACGCACAATTTTTTTTCTGAAAAGTTGAAGTTTGAATTATAAAATTTTTTGCATTAATTGCTGACATTTTGGTTTGAATTTGGTTTTTAAGGCATTTCTTAAATCTTGACTAAGGTTCCAAAGGATAAAATGTAAAACAATAGGAAACAAAAATTTAAATTATGAATCTGAAAAGATGATCCAGTGCAAGTGGATAAGGTAGGGTACCAAAAATTTAGAAATTCCATTTAGTATTTGCACTAGATAATTGGCAGGCAAAAGTGAGATAAATGAATACATGTATACATATACACATGTGTCCATCGAAGGATATATATATAAATATAATGTAGAGAAAGATAGAATTTTATGCAAATAAACCTTCATGAAAATAAGTTTGGAAATATATATACACATATATATACGGATATGTATATGTATATATGTGCAAAAAGAAAGAAAAGAATCAATCGAACGGTGGTAGAAATAGCCCAACCAGCCCCACCTTTCCTCCGCTCTGTCAATAAGTGGTAGGGCCCACACCATGTTGCATCTCCTTCCCCTCCTCCCTCTACGCTCTCTGCGTCTCTCTCTCTCTCTCTCCATTTCATGTCAGCGTGAGCATAGCATACCTGCTCAGCCCAGCTCACATGGCTCGGTCGAGGCCTGCCTGTCTCACCGCCGCCCTGGTTCCACCACCCAGCCCAGTGCAGCGCCCCATGCCAGGTTTTCCTCACAGGTCGTCGCTCGACCACGTGGCGCGAGCCTCACTGCCATCCCGTCTTGTGGCGCAAAGGCTGCAGACGCCCGGCGGAACCCGACTCCCAACTCCCGGAACCTTGTGATCAAGGCGAGTTATCACTTTGATCATGTTGAACCCTTGTTTATGCAAAGTACTTTTCTTTAAACTATCCAAGTGCATGTTATTATTTTATGTGCTAAAATATGTTCAAGTTTCATAGATTTTAGATATATACCATTATTATGGTTGTTAGTCACACTGTGAAACTTTTGGGATATGTGAACATTATGCCTTAACAAAACTATCATAATGTAGTTTTTCACAAATAGAGTTCGACATATCGTGTTGCTTAGTATGGCTAGATAAGCAGGGACTAGCTTGTCCCAAAAATATATCACTTGCAATTATGACAACAATTTGGGCAATCATGGTGGGAATGGTGGAGAAAATTTGGAGCTGATTATTTTATGCTCCCAAAGTCTCAAATTTGCTTAGTATCTAGGTGGATGGTGGTTTGAAATTTGGTATGTGGTGCAAGGGAAGCACAAAGAGTATGGGATGTGGCGAGAACCACTCGAGATAACCCTAAGGACCGAATCTTGTCATGTTGGCGGTGTAAAACAAGTGCAACCACAAGTCACGTAAATTACAACTTTGGCTAAGTAGATTTATCGAAACCCGGACTCATCTCCTTTGGTAGTGGATGAGGCGTGGATCGGCAAGGGCAGGGAAGGCCTAAAGGGACACCAAGGGAGGTGAAGTTTTCCAGGTGTTCTAGCGTTGCGGGAAGTGGAGCTCGGCTGCGTTAGTAGTTGTGGAAAACATCCAGGTACAGCGTATGGGACCCACCTAAGTGGGATAAGCCCATATAGTGAGATGACGAAGAGGCTAGATATCTTGAAAAGTCACGGTGATGCAGCGCTCAACCATATGACTAAGGAATCATGTGGGGCATCGAGTTGGCGGTCTCTTGTGGGGAATGTGTCGAACTCTGCTGAGTCAAAACTATTGAATAAGCATGCCCGCGGTCATGGGCGGAACATGGGGACTTAACTAGATATAGTTACATTTCAAAAATAATTTGTGGGTGAAATGGGAAAATGTGAGGCGATGAAAGGCCTAGTTTGGAATTGTCACAGGTGTCGTCCCGGTGGTAAGATGAGGCATCTATAATCTTTGGAAGATGTTTATGGTCTGCAGAGGCCATGTAATGGTGGATGGGCTCTGTACACTATTAAGACAATTATTTCCATTAAACTTGTGTCCTTCAAAACTGCTATGTCATAGGGATTTTTAGGTATTGTATTGAAAAGGGCAATTTCTGGCAAAATAAAATAAACCTAAGCCTTCTCTTGATCGACCCGACATACTATTCTTTATTACATGTGATGGCTCGTGGCACACGGTGGTTAGTGTGCTCACTCGCATTACCAAAGAGCAGGGCGGCGGATCATTATGAATATGAAGATGCCGGTTACGAAGGAAGGAAGGGCGATGGGAATAGGGCTGTTTAAAATAAAAGTTTAAATGAAAAACCTTAAAAAAGGGCCCAAGGTCCAAAAATTTAATTTTATTTTCATCAAAAAAAAAAACAAAAATTTTCAATTTTCTAAAAAATTTTTTTCCTTTTTTTAAAAAATTGAGCTTTTTTTTTTCCCTTAATTTTAAAATTTTGGTTTTGAAAAAAAGAAAATTAAAAAAATTTAAAAAAAATTTTAGAAAAATTAATTTTCAAAAAAGGGAAAACCCAAAATCAACAAATAAAATTGAACCAAAACAATTTAAATTTTTTGGTAAAAAACAACAGTTTTTCCCCCCTGGGGCAAAGGTTTTTTAAACCTTTGGTTTTAAACCAAATTTCCCCTTTATTTTAATTTTTGAAAGAAAAAACCTAAACTTCAAAATAAAAGGGTTTCCAAAAAAATGTTTCACCCAAAATTAAAAAAAATTTTAAGATTTTGTAACCTAAACACAAATAATAGAAAATTTCAAACCTAAGTTTTTAAAAAAGGAAAAATTTAAAACTAAAGTAAAAGAAATAAAAAAAACTACAAAAAATCCCGGAAGGTTTTGCCCAAAATTTAAATCAAGGTTAAAAAAAAAAAAAAGGGAATAAAAAGAACTAACCAGATTAAATTTTAACCTCAATTTCTAATAAAAGAACACAATAATTCATCCCCAAATTTAAAATTTTTTTTCAAATTTTTACTTAAACCAAAAACTTTTTGTAAGGTTAAATTTTGGGAAAATTAAAAATTTAAAAAATTCCCAAAAATTTTCTTTAAGAACTTAAGATTAAAATTTTTAAAATTTGATTAAAAATTTTTGTAAAATCTTAAAACCAAACCAAATTTTCCAAAATTTCCAATAAAAAGGGATAATTAATTTAAAGAAAAAAAAAACCTTTTGGGCAAAATTTTTACCGGGCACCCCAAAAAAATTTTTAGGGAAAAAATAAAAAATGCCACAAGGTTTTTAAAGAAAACAAAACAAAATTTCGGGAAAATTTTAAAAAAAAAAATTTTCCTTCAAACTATACGAAAAAGAAAAACGCCTTTTCTAAGATTAAAAAGGAACCCAAATTTTTTTCAGTCTTTGGTTTTAAAATTTCCCCAAAAAATTTTTTATTTTAAGGGAATAAATTTTAAACCTTGGGGAAAGGGTTATTTTTGGGGAAAAGAAAAACCCAAAAGTTTTAAAAATTTAAAAAAAAATTATAAAAAATTTAAAAAGGAAAATTTTTTAAAAACAAAATTTTAAAAAAGGCCAAATTTAAAAAAAATCCTTTAGGTTTAAAAAAAAGGTATTGGAAAATTTTCCAACCCAAAGCAAGGAAAGGAATGTTTACAAGGGCCCCAAAAAATAAACAATTTTTAGAAAAAAAGGGAAAAAAAGTTTATTTCCCTTAAAAAAAAAAAAGGCTTTTATTTCCCAAAATTCCTTTAGCCAAAAAATTTTAAAATTTTTAAACCCTCAAAGTTTTTTTGGGGAAAAAACCTCTTTTTAAAATTTTTGTCAAAAAGAAAGTTTAAAAAATTTTGGGAACCCAAAAAATTTGAAAAATTTTTTTTTCCCGGGAAAATTTTGAAATTATATAAAGCCCCAACAAAAAAAATTGAAACAAATTGGGCCCAATTTTAAAAGCAAAAGGAAAATTCATTTTCCTTAATTTTGTTAAGCCCTTTAAAAATTTTTAAACCTTTTAAATTTTTAAAAAGGGTTTTGTTAAAAAGGGAAAACCCAATTTTGGTTTTTAATGTTTAAAAAAAAAAAATTTAAGTTTAAAAATATTTATGTAACAAAATTTTCCAAGGGGAAAATTCCTTAAGAAAATTAATTTTTGGTTTAAATTTTAAAAACCCAAAAAAAATTTATTAGATTTAAAAAAACCCTTTCCCAAAAAAATAAAAACTAAAAAAATTTAATTTAAACTACGTTTGTAAATTAAAAAAATTTTTTTTCCCTTTTGAAAAGGCCCAAAGGGAAAAAAAATTTAAAAAAATAATTAAAAACAAATCAAAACAACTTACAAAGGAGACAAGTCGCGTAACTATATATGTCACGCATCGTGTGCTTGCACGGTGTGCCAAAACGGATAGTCTCAGATCAAGGTTCCCAGTTCACCTCGCATTTCTGGGCTAGTCTACACGAGGCCCTTGGTACCCATCTGGATTTCAGCACCGCCTATCACCCCCAGACAGATGGCCAAACGGAAAGAGTGAACCAAATATTAGAGGACATGCTTCGGGCTTGTACCGGATTTCTAAAGATCGGGACCGATGTCCGCCATATGCGAGTTCGCCACAACAACACTACCAAGCCACCGCAGATGTCCCTATTTGAAGCATCAGACGGAGAAAGTGTCGAACCCTTTACACCGGGTCGAAGTAGGAGAAGGCTACATATTCGGGCCGATACTCTAAAGGTGCGAAGAAAAGTTCGCTTGATCAGAGATCGACTATTAGCCGCCCAGTCCAGACAAAAGAGTTATGCGGATAAGAGACGGAGGCCATTAAGTTTTGAGGTTAGAGATCACGTCTATTTAAAGGTGTCACCCCTGCGGGGAGTCAAACGATTTAAAGTCAAAGGCAAACTTGCCCCTCGCTATGTTGGGCCATTCCCGATCATAGATAAGAAGGGAGAAGCGGCTTATCAGCTTGAATTACCTGCTAGTCTAGCAGATGTACACAACGTCTTCTATGTGTCCCACCAAGAAATGTCTTGGTGCGGAGGATCAAACTCCGATGGAGGCATTGGAGCTCGAGAGCGATCGACCTACAAGGAACGTCCAATTAAGATCTTGGACACTGTGAAAAAGAAGACCAGGAATCAAACCATTCGCACCTGCAGAGTGCAGTGGAGTCATCACTCAAAGAAGGAGGCCACCTGGGAACGCGAAGACCAGCTAAGAAGGGATTACCCAGAGTTGTTCACCAGTTAGGCTGAATCTCGGGGTCGAGATTCTTTTTAAGGGGGGTAGGTTTGTAACATCCTGAAAAGTTGAAGTTTGAATTATAAATTTTTTTGCATTAATTGCTGACATTTTGGTTTGAATTTGGTTTTTAAGGCATTTCTTAAATCTTGACTAAGGTTCCAAAGGATAAAATGTAAAATAATAGGAAACAAAATTTTAAATTATGAATCTGAAAAGATGATCCAGTGCAAGTGGATAAGGTAGGGTACCAAAAATTTAGAAATTCCATTTAGTATTTGCACTAGATAATTGGCAGGCAAAAGTGAGATAAATGAATACATGTATACATATACACATGTGTCCATGGAAGGATATATATATATATAAATATAATGTAGAGAAATGATAGAATTTTATGCAAATAAACCTTCATGAAAATAAGTTTGGATATATATATATACATATATATATATATACGGATATGTATATGTATATATGTGCAAAAAAAAGAAAAGAAAAGAATCGGAGCCAGGCTGGCCGAAATGGCCCAACCCAGCCCCACCTTTCCCTCCCGCTCTCTCTGTTCGCCACGGCCCCACCCCCACCACCGCATCTCCTTCCCTCATTCCCTCTCTCGCTCTGCTGTTCTCTCTCTCTCTCTCCCGGCTGCTGCAGATCACCGGCAGTAGCCGCCTGCTCAAGCCGCTCCGCCGCTCGGTCAAAGCGCCTGCAATACCACCGCCGCCCCTGGTTCCACCACCCCGCCCGATGACGCGCCACCGCCCACGGTTTTTCTCCGCCGGTCGCGTCGCTCGACCACGTGGCACGAGCCTCCCGCCATCCCGTGCGTGGCGCAAAGCTGCGAGCCAGCGGTGAGATGTCACGCGCCAAGTCCCGCTGCACTCCCGCCGCCGACGCCACCGCCGCCTCGACGCGACGGCAGACGGCCACCTCCGTTGCCGCCCCACTCCCGCCACCTATAAAGCCGTCGGCCTCCCATTGTCATCGCCACACCTTCCCTCCTCCCACGCCACCGAATCGAGCTCGCGCCCTCCCGGCTCACCGGCGGACTCCATCTTCCCAACCCAAGAAACCCCGATCCGGTGACTCGAGCCATTAGGGCCCACCCCGCACCCACACCGTCACCAACAGCACCGTGAAGTCACCCCGGCCTCGTCCGAGCTCCCGGCCCCACACCACGCAAGACCGAGCACCACCCCGAAGCTTCACCACCGCCGCCGACCCATCTCCCAAGAACTTCCGCCCCCACCGACACCTCCACCACCTTCCTCTCGGCATCAAGAACGATTTTGGCCACCCGCCTGCACCGACCACCCATCGCGGCAACACCGCAGCCCCTCGCCGCCTCGGCCTCCTTGCCCAGCCGCCTCCCCGAGCTACCTCAAAAGGGTAAATCACCCTTAGGGGGTAGGCAAAGCCTCCCCGCCCATTTGGTTAGCGCAGCTCTCTCTTTCCCCCCGGCTCCCCCGGCGCGCGTTCGAGCCCCCGGTTCCGCGTGCGGGGGTTGAGCCATTTCTTTTATTTCGTGGGTCGACAGTGGGCCCCTTTGTCGTACGCATGGGTTCAATGGGCTGCTGACAAGTGGTCCCCGCCCGTCAGCGAACGCAGGAGAACCGCACCGTTGACAAGCGGGCCCCACCGGTCAGAGACACAAAAAGAAAAAGAATAAAATAAACCGAATGAATTAAAAATAGCAGTGGGGCCCACATGTCAGAAATTAATAATTTTAGGAATTTATTTAAACTGAGAACTTTAAAATGGCATAACTTCCTCATTTTAACTCCAAATTGAGTGAGATAAATTTCTAAATTCGTCTAAATTCAAGATCTATCCAATGGGACTGAAATCATAATTTTTAGAGTTCATTTGAATTTCTGGTGTTATTTGGATTGATTTGTTGCTTTTCTTTTTATGCAAATTTTCGCGCACGGTTAAAATAGCATACGAGGCACAAGAAGAGGAAGCAGAGGCAGCAGCAGACCCCAGCTCCCAACTCCCAGAACCTTGTGATCAAGGCGAGTTATCACTTTGATCATGTTGAACCCTTGTTTATGCAAAGTACTTTTCTTTAAACTATCCAAGTGCATGTTATTATTTTATGTGCTAAAGTATGTTCAAGTTTCATAGATTTTAGATATATACCATTATTATGCTTGTTAGTATCACCTGTGAAACTTTTGGGATATGTGAACCTTGTCGCCTTAGCAAAACTATTATAATGTAGTTTTCACAAATAGAGTTACGACATATCGTATTGCTTAGTATGGCTAGATAAGCGGGACGCTTCAGTTGTCCCAAAATATATCACTTGCAATTATGACAATAATTTGGGCAGTCATGGTGGGAATGACTGGAGAAAATTTGGAACTGTTATTTTATGCTCCCAAAAGCCTCAAATTTGCTTAGTATCTGGGTGGATGGTTTGGGGGCTGGTATGTGATGCAAGGGAAGCACAAAGAGTATGGGATGTGGCAGAACCACTCAGATAACCCTAAGGACCGAATCTTGTCATGTTAGCCCGTAAAACAAGACAACCACAAGTCTCAGAATTACAACTGGCTAAGTAGATTTATCGAAACCCCCGGACTCATCTCACTGGTAGTGAATAGGCGTGGATCTGCAAGGGCAAGGGAAGGCCTAAAGGGACACCAAGGGGAGGGTGAAGTTTTCCAGCTGTTCTAAGCGTTGCGGGAAGTGGAGCTCGGCTGCGTTAGTGACTGTGGAAAACATCCCGTGCAACGTATGGGACCCACCGCAAGTGGGATAAGCCCATAGGGTGAGATGACGAAAGAGGCTAGATATCTTGAAAAGTCACGGTGACGGTCTGCTCAACCATATGACTAAGGAATCATGTGGGGCATCGAGTTGGCAGTCTCTTGTGAGGAATGTGTACGAACTCTGCAGAGTCAAAACTATTCGAATAGCCGTGCTCATGGTCATGGGCGAACATGGGGACTTAACTAGATATAGTTCTGCTTCAAAAATAATTTGTGGGTAAATGGGAAAATGTAGGGCAGTGAAAGGCCCTAGTTTGGAATTGTCCTGAGTGTCGTCCCAGTGGTAAGATAGGCATCTATAATCTTTGGAAGATGTTTGTAAGGTGCGAGGCCATGTAATGGTGGATGGGCTCTGTACACTATTAAGACAATTATTTCCATTAAACTTGTGTCCTTCAAAACTGCTAGATCATAGGGATTTTTAGGTATTGTATTTAAAAGGGCAATTTCTGGCAAAATAAAATAAACATAAGCCTTCTCTTGATCAGCCCAGCATACTATTACTGCATTCTGTGTGATGGCTCGCTGAGCACGGTGGTTAGTGTGCTCACACTCGCATTACCAAAACAGAGACAGGGACGCAGGATCATTATGAATATGAAGATGCCCCGGTTACAGAAGGAAGGAAGGACGATGGGAATTAGGTCGCCGTTCGTGATTTCCGAACCTAGACAAGTTAGACCTAAGGCATTGTGTGCACATATATTATCTAAATCTAGGTAATACATATCGCACACATTACCCCGATCGCTTGTTCGAGGTTATGGTCCTACTTTTGCTTTCTCTTCACGCTTGTTTGTAATGATGACATTCGGCCTAAGTGCCTCTTTTGTAAACTATCACCCGACGTGGTGTAATTTGGAACCATGGTCTGTAATATTACTGTTTATGCGATGTATGAAATGATACAAAGAATGTACACATGCGCATTATCTACTGATCCAGGGAATAATGCAGTAATCACAGGAGATTCTGGATTGAAAAATCCGGGTCTGACATTAGGCCAAGTATTTCACCCATTTTTATGGATCATCTTTTCAGATTCGGATTTGAAATTTGAAGCCTCTATTATTTAAACAGGTGTATTTCTTTCTTAACATTTTAACCTTTTGGAATCTTAACCAGTTTTTCCAGAAAATACTATAAAAGCTCAAACTCAATACAATGCATCGAAAAATAATTCATAATATTATATTTTACAATCTTTAAATTTCCAGGATGTTACAATCTCCAATGCCGGTACTACCACACTATGTATCATCTCAAAAACCTCTAAATGATCTCCAATTCAATTTCATAAACCTTCTCAATCGCATTAGATAGTTCTACCAGTTCATCGAACATGATATAGCATAAAGAATTATCAGGGAATATTTTACTAAGAACTTCTTCATGAGTAATCACTCCACAATATGTAAATTAAGTACATTAAATTCAAAATATGGGATTCCAATTGGGCACAAAAATTCTCATAATTACTCAAATTTTCTTGCTGAACTACCAATTCAGCACCATTATTGTTACCTTCAATGTCCTCCTTAGTTGATGTAAGTGATGTAGATTGTGCAACTTCATCTTTATGTGGTGTAGTTTGTTTAGTAGTCAGCTCTTCTTCATTAGCCTGCACAATATGAGAAACCGCACTAGAATAGAGAGTAAGTCGTTAGTATAAAAATAACCTTAATTTTCTATCATCTACTTCCCTCTTTTCTTTTTGTGTATTCTCCCATTCTTAATTGGATGCTCTTAACCTCACATATGGTATAATCACACAGCTCACTGCTTTTATTACTCTCACTCAATTTGACTATATGGCTCTCATCCTTACATAGGTTTTGAAGCATCTCACCCTCTATGGATCATGGGCCATCGATGATACAATTACCATCAATCACGATCTCCTTATGTAGCAACGGGACAATACTACATAACGTCTTAACCGAAAGGAAAGTCATATGCTTGGTTGTCTTCTCATGTGACGCACTAATTAAGACATACAAACTAAAATGTGAACTCATGTTAAACCGTGGTGTACGCTTCTCAATAATTCTCCTTTATAGTATATACTCCCTGTATATGAAGGCAGGTGCTCCTCCAAATATGCAACTTGCAGCTCACAGATTGACTATTATTTTAGTTGGAAGGCAAAATGCACGATGATGAGCTCATTTGCTTAGAGGGCACTCAGTTCGGTTAAAATAAATTGGCTTATAGCTTTTTTGTATTGTAGCTAATTTATTTTGCACTATAGATGCTGGTGGCATTTTTGCGTAATTAAATTTAAAAAAATAAAAGTAGAAAAAACATGTTAGCCTCATCATGGACAATACAAACGAATACGAGGAAAAAAGAAAAAAACAAAAAAGCCCAAAAAACAAAAAAAATACAAAATTAAGGAATAGTGAACCAGAAGTCAGAAGCTGAAGCCGAAACAAGTAGAGTCTTATTTAACTAATCTACCATGCAATAGTTGTCATTCCTGCTGCTATCTCAGAAACTTGATCTCTGGAGTTTGTGAAAGGCCAAACTCTGGACCTTGCCCAACAATCTAACTCATTTGTACTTAAACTCTTAGCTTTTTAATTTCATTTTTTTTATTTTTTTTATTTGTTTTATTCCATTGCATTGCGATGATATAATCTTTTTATTTTTGCAAATAAGCACCTCTCAATTTTGCAAATGGGTGTTTCTTTTGTGTACCGTACGACGTTTTGGACTCTGGTGTCGCACACCTGATCTTCGTTTTAATAGGTGGGCTCGAGATCCACACGAATATCGGAGCAGATTTGATTCCCGTCAATTTGCAAAGCAGCAGCGCTTTATTGGCAGCAGTGTTCTGTAAACAAATCACAAATTATATATAAAATTCTGCAATCTTCAGTCTTACGGTAGATAAAATTGACCTTCGGTGAGTTACCTGCGAGTATATGAAAACAAGTAGGACAGAAAAGAATGAGTATATGAAATTGCCACATATTTGGTTCTTCAGATTGAACAATCCTAAATAAAAGGGTCACAAGTACGGGGTAACTTTATTTTGTAGAATGTAGATTGACAATTCCTAGTGGACAATATCTTCAGTTACATAATGGACCCCTAAATCCTAATGCACATGACCAGCACGTTGCCTCCTGTGGTTGTAGTTGTAGAGAGGAGCTCAAAGAGGAAAGCCAGCTTGATCCACCCAGGCAGGATTCCATACACAGTAGGCGCCAACGGGACAATAGGGCTGCACACAATCAACAATAAACTATATTATATATATATATATATATATATATATATATATATATATATATATATATATATATACAGCAGGTAGCTATTTAGTTACTCTCTGAAGATAAAGCAATGGCTGGAGATGGACAGTATATCAAGGTAAGAACAAGTATTTATGCGGATCCGTTCTGCAATCGTTTAATCACTGCAGTAACTGTGCGCTTGGGCAGCTGTGTGTCAGGGATCAATGGCTGAGATTGAGTGTCGACTGGAATTAGAACGCACAGTTTTTTCTTCTGAAAGATTCCTAGTCCAAGCTCAATCTTAGCCACCCGATTTCCCGACCCAATGGCTGCTCAAGCAGCCCTGCATACTTGCTCCAATTGTTGAACAAGATGAAGCCTTGCGCATAGTAATACACACCTGGTGGTTTTCTTGTAAAGACGATATTCCTCCGTGCCACTGAACCGCTTGTCAGCAGATTTCTTCAAGGAGAAACGAAGAAAATCGTTGATCAAGAAGTATTACCATGCTAGGAGTCAGTAAAATGGATAGAATTTTCAACAATGGATTCTAACCTCCAGAAGCGGGATGCCACTAACAAAGAGAAGCAACCAGGACAGGAAGATAGGCCCAGAAATTACAAGCCATTCAGCTCCTGAGAGAACTGGAGTTGACGCCACAAATATTCCCCACCAGAGCAACATCTACACATCATACCACACACAGATGGTAACAGCAAACTAGTAGGAGAACCTGACAACTTCCACTAAAAAGTAGAACGAAATAACATCCTCTTGATATCATTACAAACAAATTATGCCATGTCTACATTGTTAGTCTGTCAGAGATGAAACCAGCGTGGTTCTGTGAAGTAGCTCTGATTATGTTAAGAGGGCAGAGGCTAAGAGATCACACTAGTTTCAGTTCGAAAATTAATTGTTTATAAAGTTACATTCATGTCATTTATAATAGTAGATAGAAATACAATCTTGCAATCAGTATTCTTGAAACATTCTACATTAGGTTGTTGGCGATATAAATTGGTAAGAGCTGCCTTTAAATGCACAAACATGTCTGTCTAAAACAGTACAGAGGCTTTCCACACAAAAAGTCGAGTTAACTAACCTCCCCGAAGTAATTTGGGTGACGAGAATACCTCAAAGACCCACATTACACCACTTTTCCCTGTTACCCGGAGAACTCTTGTACAAAAGCTTCTGCTGATCAGCAGCTGCTTCAATACAAAACCCCAAGAACCACATAGCCCAACCAATGATGTCTTGGGCTTTAATTGAGGGATTTATATCACTTTCGTTCACAATTGTAACTGGTAAGCTGACGGTCCAAACCCAGGCAGCCTGGGTCAATTCAGGAATGAAAAGCTCAGTCAAATTTTGTTTAGGAAAATACATGGTGGACTCTTCCTCTTTCTTATAAAACACATCTTGACTGATACCTGAAAGAGCCAGAACACCGCTAGTTTGGACAAACTGTTGCGGATCTTATCAAACCGGCGGTCCTCTCCCCATTGCAATATCCTATGGATATAAGTACATAGTACAATAATTAGGGGCTCACATGGGCAGGTTGATAATATGATTCTATCGAGCTAAGGATCATATCTTCTAATTAATGGGTTCCGACTGCAGTACCCTACTCTATGAAGATGAAAAATGAGACTGGGATTAACTGAAACATGTAGAAATAATTGCACAAAATGCAGTGGCATGACCAAGCTATTAACCACCGTAGCCTGACCAACTATATGCAACAAGATCTCAACATCAATTGACTATTGATCATACATATAAATTTCATGTCTACAGAATCATTCTTATCTTTTAAGAACATACCTCATTAGTAAAAATAGTCCTAGCGAAGGCCCCAAACAATAACAAGTGCTGTGAACACAACCTGACAATTGAATCAATGTTGGGAAGTGCATGGAAGTTAAGAAGAACAATTGCAATGTATTGCTCCAAAATGTTAGTACTTGAATGAATGAATTGCTGGCTGATGAAACAGAGGAAAACCAATACATGTTGTTAGATTCCATCAAGAAAACATGTATAGGATTGTCAGCTTTGGTAAGAAATCACAACAGCATCATCAACAAGTTCATCTTTTTCATTGTGTAAAGGAATTTCATTCGTATGCATTTCCGAATTCCGAGGCAGTTCACCTGGATATTAATGCTGAGATATACAACATTTTTCCGCTGAAGCTAAACATGAGCAAATCCATGCCAAATGGCCCAAATCTGAAACGATGCAGGATACCTGTTTGTTTTGAAACAGAAAGCTTCCGATTTCCAATAATAGAAGCCACAGTCTACAGAGTTCAGAAACGAAAAGAAAAGGAAAGACAGAACAGAGACGGCAGGCAACCCTGCTCGTCCGAAACAGAGTTCGACCAAAGCAAACAACTTCCTCAGCACTGCTACTTAGTTACAACCGAGCAAAAGATAAGCTATCCTTCTCCACTGAACAGAGCCCACAATAGAAAGAATGGCTCAAATCTGAAACAACTATAAAGGTTAACTTTCAGTTGTGCAACCTTTTACATATACTGAAGAAACGAATTGTTGTAACTGAGCATCTTAATCGAGGAACAGAGGTCCAGGACACAGCAACAGAGGAGAGATATGCACTCCTCCAGGTCGAACAGTGAAGGATTTTTTTTCCCCATATTGATTTAGGCTTTAATTGTTTTAAGCCTTGTAGCTAAAAACTGGGCAAAAGTAGTTAACTCTGGTTGAGTCAACTGCATATTTGGTGAACATGTGCAGCAAATAAAACAAGCTGTGACTGAAAACTGCATACCTGACGGAAGTGGCATGCTCCCTTGAGATACAGTGTTAGGATGGCAAGTATAACAAAGTTTGTACTACCTGAAAAGAAAGAGGGAAATAAATAGCCAACAAGTCAGAGATGAAATTTTGATGCATCTAGGATTAGTTGCGTCTTGGAAACACACACAACATTAAGTATTTAAGTGGGTGGGGGAGAAAATAAACACCAACAAATTAAGGATGGGAGGATGGAAGGAATCGAACAAATGGGATACCGGCGAAATCGGTGAGCTTGTCGAAGCACAGAAGCGCGGTGATGAGGAAGAAGACCATCTGGTACCCAACCTAGCAGCAATTGGAGATTGAGATTCCTCCTCTCCTCGATGGGAAGAAACAACAAGTACTAGGAGCCGGACGACTTACGGTGACGATTGCTGTGAGGGCCAAGAAACCCCACGCTGCCATTGGAGCCGCTCGCTCCTCGCTCCTTGCTCGTCCTGACGACTCCTCCGGCTGCGCTGCTCCACCTCCGTCCATCGTCACTGCATCGCATCCTTTCCTGCCCGCGACACGTGGAGCTCCCCGATACCATGGCCTCCTCTTCAATCTCAACCGTCCGATCTAGCATCCGAATTTAGACGAAGGAATGCGCCTTGTGATGCAACCATTCCCATTTGGACACTAAGAAAAGTTCTCAAAAAAAATTCTAGACGTACTTTTTTTAAGTTCCCAAAAATGACACTACAGTCCACTTCTCTTGTCACGCTTGCTTCTATCTGATTCTAAGCCCAAAACGTATGGGCCATGCTACTTCGATTGTCACGCTTGCCTTTTCTATCAAACCACTTCGCGTGGGCACCCATCACAGGTCACACGGCCCAAAAATCACATCGCTGCAGGTAGCAGTCATTGCTACACTGTATTTCCCAACGTAGGTGAGTTATGCTGCTTTTTTGGGTGAGTTCTGCCACTTCACCAGTTGGTTTTTCACCACCACATGCATACATGTCGTCAGCATCGAGAGGCGGCAGCAATAGATGGAGGAAGCTCTGAGCTAGGTTGCTTGCAGCGGCCTTTCTTCCTAAATGGTTACAGTGGCACTGAGGCAGCTCTTGGTAGGGTAAAACTGAAACAATAAACATATGGATCAGATATAATTATCTTCATAATATGCTTAAGTTATCATCATATCATGTTATGTAACAAAATTATCTCTATACATATGAAAAATTATCTTCATTTATTACAAAATAATTTATTTTGTGTTACCAATAGTTATCCATCTTGCACTTTTAACAAATTACCACCGAATGTTTTGTAAGTTACCATACATACTTTTGACAAATTACCACCCTAAATGCAAAAAACAACTATCTTCAAATCTTACCATCAATTTGACCCTATGGTATATCATCTGCGGTTTTTCTGGTAACCGCCGTTACCGGTCGATAATCGTCGGTTTTTTCCCTGCTTTACATTGTGGCCAAACTCAAACTTCTTGCCCTTCCAAAATAAAATGTTGTGTACGATTTCACCACACAAATTTGTGTAGGATTTGGCTGCTTTGTGTTGGGCATCGCCGAAGGCAAGCCAAATTTGCTTTGATACCATCTTGATATGGTTTGTCGGGCTTCTTTTAGCAAACAGACCCTCATCTACAGAGACATACTATGATATTTTACCATCTAGAATACAAATTATGAATGAAAAAAGATATGCAGTAATCAATATTTAGCAGAATTAGCGAACAATAAAAAAATAATAAGTAAACACGATGTTGCTCAGCGTGCCAGAATTAAGATGTTCCTCAGTGTGCCAGCTTGTGTTTTCTATGGGATCATTCAGGAACATAATATGAAACATCAGAAGCTTTTTTTAAGGGACATCTGAAGCTATTTGGAGGAATAGCCACCGGCAAACAGACCCCCCTGATCTCCTTATGTGTGCCCAAGTGACATGTTATAGAAAGTAGAAAGTGAAAAGTTGTGCTTCGCATAAAACCAATATAGAAAACAGAAATGGCAGGAAGGCATACAGTTTGATGCCAAAGATCCATATAAAATTTTGACTGCGCTTTCACCATTGAGTTTCAGTGAAGTCTGATAATTTGATTGTGGTAACTGTTACACAACGACATGAAGATTTGGCATATTTTTTCTAGTACCAGAGAGAAAAGGTAACAATCTAAAATAATTGCCTATTTATGATAAATAATAGGTAAGATGGTCAGTGAGTGATAAATTTTCACTTCCCTGCAATTTTGGATATGATGTTATTGAAAACAACATGAAATATGAACCTAAACCATTTGGACATGTGAGAACATCAACATAACATTACTGTATCATTTTTCAGAAACAATCATGAAATTTTGTTAGAATAAAATATTATCATTCTACTACTACTGGAGAGAAACCGCCAGAATACCATCACTACAGGACCACAAATACAAGATGTGATATTTAATACGTAGAGAACATATCTCAAATTATGTCAAAACAAATGTGTCATACACGAAACACGAACAGAACGTTTCCTTTCGCAATAAGAGAGCAAGGCTACTACTAAAGGTTTCCCTTTGATGAACTCTCTGTAATTGCTTAAAGGGCGCTAGTTTTTAACAAAATACCGAATGACTTAGATGACCAAATAAAGCATAAGGTAAAAATAAGAAGACGTTTATCATCAGGTTACCTAACCAAAGTGTTGCCAGATATTTCAATGTTTCATCAAACAACTCTAACAAGAGTATTCAGCAGTTCAGCCATGCATGATAGATCACTAACATGTTTTTCTTTACTTTACTTTTTTACCATTGGAAAGCACATCCAATCTTTACTAAGAGCACAAGTTTTGTTTATGAGGAACCAGCTAATAAACTTCCTAAAAACATTATAGATGTCTTGAGTTTGGAAAGGATGATACCAAGTACAAACAGTCAACCAGCCAAAGTCCACTGGGAAGGAAACTGCCCAGCTGGCCAGCTTCCAACTGGTTTTCAGCAAAAAGAATAAGAAAGAAAGAAAACAAAAAAAAGGTGAACTGACACATCAATTGATTAGCCTAACTCAGTACTCACTAGTATATATACCTCAATAGTCAATATTATCTCAGAACTTAGGATACAGTTTTCACCTATTCTCAATCCTTGCTAAGTAGGCACCAAGTGATCTCTTACCATACCAGTAGGTTTCCAATGCTACCAGCAGTAACTAGTCACATAATACCAGTCTAAAAAACTTGTTATGTGATATTTGGATTACAATTGAGCATACCATCGCTGAAACTGCATTGCAAAGAATAAAAGGGCAAACAATAATTGCACACAAAGGGAAAAATGGAGTCACAACACCCATGTTAAGAACATGTTAAGTAGTTTTGTCTATAACCACACGTAGGTAATATTTAGCTTAACTCACAAGATAGTCACACACAAAACTCAAAAGACTGAGCTAAAATTTCTTAAGTATTTACTCGTATCCAGCTCTTCTCAACAAGGTTTGCCAAGGTCAAATTTCAAGTAGTACATCACTACAGCTACGGAAAGAAATCAAACAAAATTTTACATTTATCTAAGACAAGTTTCTACCTGTTCACGTACTTGAGCTTTTAGATGAATTCCTCTGTTCCTTAATGCCCACATATGGATGTAGGCATGTAGCCTAAGGTTAAAATTGACAAATGGCATTCTAAGGAATCCAACTAAATGAGACTAAAAGCAGAAATTTCATGGTGAACTTTCAGGTTTCAACTAATAAAATAAGCTAATGCCACTAGAATCAATCATCATTCATCGTGTAGAAAGTACACCTAGCCTAGCCCTTTGCTGCTGGTGTTTCTTAACTGATATAGATGTTAAACCTTTGGCTCTAACTATCCACCACTCCCTATTCCTTGTCAGGTTCATATATTTGTTAGATAAGAGTTAAAATTCTCCAATTCCTCACAAACTTCATTACATGGTAGAGAAGAGAGCTCCTAATGGTAATGTATTCACTTGGAGTTATATATCCAGATATATGTATTTTTTGATGAGCACTCTATAAGAACACAATGCGCAATAGAATAAGCTCTCAAAAAACCTACCATGAATGTTAAAAAATTATTTGGAATAACTTACTTAATAATCCCTCTAAAAGAGTGAAAGAATACCTATACAGGAAAAGCTCACAAAAATTAGGTAAAGGCACAGCGTCAGCCTTTCAAAGGTCAAAATTCAAACATCATCATTAGTTGAGAACTCTTAAGAATGAATTAATAAGATGACGATCGACAGAGTTGAAATGATATTACCATGACAAGTAGCTAGTAGAAGCAGCACATCAAGTAATCTCCATCCCAGGGCCTCAACAACATAAAAGAAAAATCAAATTTTCAATTGATATTCCACATGGAGGTACATAAGAAGCTAAATGAACGTAAGATAAGAAATATAAACGTCATATATCAGTTCGTACAGAATATCAAAGGCAAGCATAATGTGGTCTTTCACAGTCAACTTGAGACTCCTAAAATTTCCACAACTTTGATGCATTTCTTTGTATTTTAATCGCTTTACATACAATTTTTCCACCACCCATCCTACAAGTGGGAGTGGGGATAAGTGGCTAAATTTGGGAGAGGAGAGAAGTTATAAACTCTTTGTGGCTAAAAGTGTTTATACCATTGCCATCCCCAAAATTTGGGAGAGGAAAGAATGTATACAGGGAACGGAATGCCAGCAGGCCAGTTGTCTTACAAGCAACAAACATATCCAAATGATAAGTGCATGCAGCAAGGTCTGTAAGACAGCCATCTCTTCCATGGTTCCATGCTTCATCCACGTACTCTGACCTCATAGCTCCCAGGACACAAGACAGAGAAATGCTGATGATTAGACAAGAGGAACCCAAACTATAGTTTACAAGGTACGTGCTAAGTTCAACAATGCCAAGAGGAATCAATGTCTTATTTTCACTTGCCAGTGATAAATGGATGGCTAAGTGCCTGTGATACGGTTATCCTCTTATCTGGATCTGAGACAAATATTTTTTCAAGAAGATCTTTAAAATTGGATAGCATTTTTGGATCATCACCAGGAGAGTTTGAAATCAAAGAACCAATATCCTTCGGTTTAATGTTCAAAATCAACCTCCTCACGGCCTACAAACAGAAAGTAAATTAAAAATTCAAATCATTCAAAGAGAAAATACGAAGAAAATATGGATATGTAGACACACCTTTTTTGTCACAGGATCCTCCTCGGTAGCATGAAAATTGAGATCTTGGTCGAAGTGCTGCATCGTAAAGGCTCCCTGTGTAATTGGGAACATTTACTTAGAAAAGTATTAGAGTTTAACAGAAGTATGCAGGCTTGCCACTGTACAAATAAAATAAAAAGGCATTTCCTATTGGCAAAATTACACTATAAGCCTTTAAACTACTTCAGTTTGTGCAATTAAGCCCTCAAAGTTCAATTTTGTGGATTTGAGCCTCTCAACTAGTTTTGTGCAATGAAGCCCTTTATGTATGATTTTGTTGATTTGCACCCATATTATTTGATTTTGTACAGTCAAGACCTTTATTATTGAAAATTATCTAATAAGACCCTTCCAACTAATATATCTATGATATGGACATTAATTTGAGCCAATGGGGATTGGTAACTGCAATCTAATAAGGTAATTAACCATTTTCTAGACTTGTTAATGTTCTTTAGAGAAAATTCTCACCAAAATAGTAAGTTGGTGATAAGATTGTACATAAAAAGACCTCTAATGCATCGGATTAATAGAAAAATTATATCTAAAACACATTGTGAAGCTTTAGTAATAGCTTATCAGTATGTCTTATTTGAACAAACAGTCCACATTGACACAAATCCGTTATCATGTCACCAATTTGTCCAATGGGTGATCATAGAGCAACCCAAGAACTGCAAGAAAATAACTCATTAGAGGTAAAATACATTTCAAAGGACAGTATGCAGACAGCAAACAGTAGAAACAATATGTAATAAACATAGCGAAATAAGGTACAAGTTGAAGAAAGAACTCACTTATCTCTGGCGCCCGATAGAAACGGCTCACAAGATATGGTGTAACCTCATTCATTCCAGCAAACATAGCATTGCCAAGATCACATAGCTTCAGCACATTCTTAGCCTCATTCACCTAAAATATAAGCAAAGGGTTACAGTTAAAAAGGATATTAGCTTGATGAATGTACAATACTGAGTGAATGAAACCACAATAAAGGATAAAATGATGACATCAACCAAATATTTATTTAGATTATTTATAAATCGAGTGGCTAAAGCTGTAAACATGTTTTATAGAACCAAATTTCTAAGAAACATGACGTACCAGCATATTATCTGGCTTTATATCACAGTGCAGAACTTTGCAGTTTTTCAGATGCTTCAGGGCGATGAAAAGCTGCTTTGAATATGCCCTCACAGCGGTCAGTTTAAGACCGATATTACGACCAAATTTCTTTAGTACCTCACGAAGATTCATATTTAGAGATTCAAAAACTAAGCAAAGATGGTTCCGGTACATGAAACTAGAAATAAACTGCACACAGTGCGTTTATCCTCGCGATCAGCACTTGCCAGTTTTTCTAATATTGAAACCTCTTGCTTACCAGCCTTGTACCTGCATAACCAAATATTTAATTAAAATGTCATGCTTTAGTTTTCGTAGTACAGGTATCGCCCAAAAATTCAGGGAGCTTAACTCACATTGTTTCATTGTTGCGAATAATTTTAATAGCAACTTCTTCGGGATCATCTTTCCCAACTTTAAGATCTTTTGCCCGGACGACTGTTGAGAACACCCCCTTCCCATGCGCTGCTGTAATTTCATAACGGCCATCCAACAATTCCCCAAACCGGTAAGCTGCAGATATTCGTGAAAGGTAAGGATAAAAGGAATGGAGTACAGGAACAATGTCTGACCACAGTTAAACAAAAGTACAAAGCAAATAAACTAAAAAAGGAAAGGTTGCCGTGAAGATAGCAGAACTTACTATAGTACCCCTCTGCATCATCCCAGTTGTCATGAAGACCATTTTTCTCAATCCGCAAACCATCATCCTTGCCCTGCAGAACAAAATGATCTGAGATTTAGTAAACAGAAGAATGGCATTTTTATCTAACATTGGAAAAATATATTTCATCTCCAAAGTTCAACAAGCTATCCTAGTTTGATACTTAAGCAAGACATGTTCAGGCAGATTAGCATGCGGGTCAAGTTTTATCAGAATACTATAGTACTTTTCTTTATCTTCTGTGTTCACATTTCAAAAGAATTATGAGAAGTACTACAACTTGAATGTCGAGAACCCATAAGCAGCATTTCAACAATTCTTACAAGAGCCCACAGTTCACAAAGACAGTCTGCAGCAAAAGAACACTTCCTCACTAGTGACCTCTCTAAGTAGCAGAAGGGATAAGAATCATACCAATTTTCGAACTCCAGCAGGTGATTCTCCAAAAATGCCATCACAAAACATATCCGCTGATCTCTCACTCTGGAAATTTAAAGTGGAAACATATATTTTCTGGATGGTCTGATTTCATATAAATTTTGTAGCTGGCTAATAGAACACAATTACCTTTTGAAAGGAAGCAGCAGTGGTTATCGATCATAGATTTTTGAGTTGTACGTGTTGCTGATCACCATCAAGTCGTGCATTTGCGGTCGCTTTTTGGAAAGAAGAAGAAGAAAAAATCAGAGTTGAATTTGCGATTGAAAACCATAATCAGAATCGATTCTAGTTGTTTCCAATTGTGAGGTGAAGCAACCACCCTCCTTCGATAGCAATTCAGATGACAAAGTCGAAATAGATGAGCGAGCAGGCAGACTATGAAGCGCACCATTGTGGCAGCGCAGAAGGAGCAAATCTGAACTGGACCCCGATGAAGTGCACGTAAGCAGAGAATTAGCAATAATAATTCCAGTTGAAGGGCAAGAAAAGCACGAGAGAGAGGGATGGGGGCAGACCGGAGCGGCGTGATCATGCCGGGCCTCTGCATCGACATCCATGGCGCCGCCGCCGTCGTCCAGTATCTCCCCCTCCTCGGCCTCTGCATCGACATCATCGTGCTCCACGTGACGGTGGTGGTGCCTGAGGCGCTTCGGGAGGAGTCGGCGGGCGAGCGAGGTTCTCCGGCCATGGAGGGAGCTAGGGTTAGGGCTTGGACGGCGAGAGGAACAGCAGAGCAGAGCAGCCGAGCCGGCGGACGCAAACGGTGCGCTTGGGCTTGGGCTTTATAGTTAATCCATTTCGTAACCGACTCGGATCAGCGCACCGTGTGTGATTCGGATACAAGCAAGCCTCGGCCTCCTATTTCGCGTGTGGGCGAAGCGCATATCTACTTCGAAAACCTGACCCGACTTCGATTTCGTCCTATTTCGTTACTCGTGTATGGCACGATCACGAAACCGTGTGTGACTCGGATCAACTATGCGCTTCGTTACAAGTAGGCTCGGCATCGTGTATGGCAGCTCCTGCGTTCCGTCCTAGAAAGATTACTTTTTTTTTTCTAGGAGGATCTAAGTCATTAGACTTTTTATATCATCTCTCACATATCCTAACAAGATAATCTAGTGACAAGTTTGGACTAGAAAGGCCACGATCACGAAATCATAAATTTTGATCAAGACAAGACAAGATTCGGACAAGATCTTGATACTTGCTATTGAAAGTATCTAGATCCCTGAAAATGATTTTGCTAATTAATGACGGCAATAATTAAAAAGACTAACTTGTGTTATTGATATGATTGAAAGGTTTAGTCCCAGATTTAGATAACGTCCTGAAAAAAGCATGCAAAGATGATCAAAGATTGACATGGATCAAGATAAAACTTAAAGCAAAGGTATATCGTAGTCTAAAGACCTCTTTATAGTTTTTTGCCGGTCTCGGTGTTTGGATGAAAAGATCGGATTTGTAGAATAATGTCGTACTATAAAGAGGGGATCATAGCTAGTAGCTTGAAGCTTAACTTGTGCCACTTTGATCAATTAGGTGTTCATGCACGCACTTGAATTTTATTTAGAACTCTCTCTGATTTTTCTTATAAAAACCGACATGAACGTAGGTCTTTGAAGGCTGATATATGTTGTAGCTAATTTTTAAAGAGGTATTCTTTTGACATTCCTTGAAACGTTTCTACCACATGTGTTGCGCAATAGTATCGTAGAGCGGTAGGACCGCGTGATGTTGGCAACCAAAACCTAGTTAGCGGTAGCTAATTTCGACACATGTGTTTTAGAGCATTTTCTCTCATACGGAAATCGGTACTACCACAGTTGGGGTGCGGTACTACCAAACCTTGTGAGGGTGGTACTACCGATATTTAAAGTAATAACTAGTTTCTGTGCATTTAATGAATCTCACACTGCTCAATTATAGGTGCAAAGATCTCGCCACGACATGGTGGTAGTACTGTAATTCCTAATTTTTTGGGATTTTGACCTCAACGGCCATCCTTGTGGGTGAAGATTATAAATACCTCCCCACCAGCAATAAACGCTCTCTTCTTGACCTCATTGAATACCCTTAAGCTCCTTGTGCACTCTCTACTACTCGCTTCAATTTTACATTTTGAGGTAGTTGAGAGTGTTCAAGTGCATTACATCATTAGTTGATCTTTGTGGCACTTGAAAACATTTAAGCAAGCATTGTGATTCATTACTGTTGTAGGGGTGGCCCCCACCTAAGCCCGGTCGGCCTGTTAGGAGGTTGCAACGCCCAAAGATGAGACATGTACAAGGACATAAATGCCCTCAGGAGGGATACTTTAGTGTAAGGGCACAATTGTAAAATACTCCCCATGTGAATATATACCTGCCATTCAGGCCACGGGGGAGACCCAAGGACATTGCTCACCTAACTCTTCACTACCATACTCTCTCTGTTTGGTGCAGAACCACAACAAGAGGCGGCCGTCCGTGAGGAAGACAAGAGCAAGCCTCAAGATCTAAAGAAGGATGGCACCGAAGAAAACTTCATCATCGATGGTGGAGAAGAAGAGGGACACGACGGAGACGCGAGTCAACACCAGAGCTTTGGCGTCGGTGATCCCGAGCGCAGGCACCAACACCAGCGTCACAGCTACGAACGACGACGCTTATGGCGCAGCGATCGACCCCACCGCTGGCGCAACGGTTAGCATCGGCGGCACCGACCGGATTGTCGGGAGCGGTAATGCCGATGCCCATGTTGGCACGGCCACCGCCCCTACGTTCGGTGCGGGGGCAGCGAGCGGCTCCGGCGGCAACGTCGGCCTCGTCACAATTTCCAACATCGGCTCCGGCGCCCCGGGCAGCTCAGGAGTGCAGGCCGGCTCCCCCTCGTGCTGCAGGGGGTGGCGCTCTCTTGGTTCTTTACCATAGAGCCGAATTCCATCTACGTATGGGAGCAGATCCGCGACCGCCTTTACAACAATTTTCAAGAGAACTACGTCGAGCGCGTCGACGCAGATCAGCTCTTCGCTGTCAAACAAAAACCCCCGGAGAAGCTCTAGGAGTACTTCAAGTGCTTCGCGAAGGTCCGCTGCCAGGTCAAGGATGTCAACGAGACAACCATCATCAACGTAGCGATACAGGGCCTCTGCCCGGGCCGCTGGCCGAGTACAACGCTCAAAAGCCAATCAAGACAGTGGTGAAGCTCTTCGACAAAATGGAAGAGTATGACAGGGCAGAGGAAGACAGGCGACGGCGCCAAGGTGACGACCCTGACACCAATCAGGCGGAGGACTTGATGAAGAACGGAGTCTCGCCGAAGGAAGGCTCCCCGAAGGGCAAGCACAAGCAAAAGTCTGCGAGGGGCGCCCCTGAGCGCAGCGACGCCGAGCACAAGCCCAAACCCAAGCGCAATCAGCGTAGACCCCAAAAGGCCCCTCATGTCTTCGACAAAGAGGGCACCTCCCAGAACGCCATCACCGCCTCTCGTGGGCGGGCCACGGAGGTCGGGGGAACGCTAGCTGGGCGCGACGAAGACCTGCGCGAGCAGGAAAACCAGGACTACGGCCATGGTGACCACTTTACGCAGGCATGCACCGCAATCGTCGCACTACGGCGGGCCACCGCTAGGGCCCGAGCCCTGGAAGCGGCGCCCCCCGTCGTGCCCCACGTGTCACAGCCACAAGAGAGCCCACCACGAGCTCAGGTGTCAGACCCGGATTTTTCAATCCAGAATCTGCTGTGCCTTACCGCATTATTCCCTAGATCAGTAGATAATGCACACAGATACATTGCTGAATCATTTCATACATCGCTGAATTCACAACAAGCCATAATATCATTACATAGCATAGGTGAAGTTAGGCCTTCACAAAGGCGCGATTATTCTGATGGTAGGGCGGGCCAAATATTTACATTACAAAAGTCCAACAGCGGAAGTGATACAAAGTAGGCATTTAAACCACAAGCAAAGACTGAGGGCAAAGTGGTCATACAAATATTACTAGGGCTCTAGTAATATTCGGATGAGCCACACCTTAGTCTAGATGCCTACGGTTCTAGGCGCGGATTATTCGTCCTAACTCTCGGCGCGGTCTCCTCCATCTGTAGCAGGTGCTTCCTCGTAGGCATGCGGATCTTGAGCTCCCGAATCTGGATTGTTGGTATTGCGAGAGTGAGCACACTAATCATCGTGCTCAGCGAGTCAACACACAGAATGCAGTAGGTAGTATGCAAGGCTTTCAACAAGGGAAGGCTCAGGTTATTTTTGGTTTGCAGAAATGGGCTTTTTGAATTACAATACTTAAAACTTCCTAAGACCTAGCCAGTTGGATTTTAAACATAATACTCAATGACATGCACATTTACTTCTATCGAAACAGAGACCATCCACCATTACATGGTCTCTTCTCCTCATACCATGTCTTCAGCGTTATAACCGCTTACTTTACCACTGGGACGACACCCAGGACAATTCAAACAAGGGCCTTTCTCTGCCCTCCACTTTTTCCATTTCCATCCACAAAGTTTTCGAAACAGAACTATATCTAGTTAAGTTCCCATGTCCGCCCTTGACCGTGGGCACGGCTATTCGAATAGTTTTTGACTCTGTAGAGTATGTACACTTTACCCACAAGAGATAGATCTGCTCACTGCCCCACATGATTCCTTAGCCATGCGGTTGAGTAGACTATCACAGGGCTTTTACAATGCCTTTTCCTAGCAGAGTTACGACCGCTAAGGTTTCCACTTCCTCCGGGTACGACCACCCTTCCAGAAGCCCCCTCTTGCGCCATCACGTCGGAGGATGTGGCCATCCTCTACCCGCCCGTGTTCACACCGACGCAACTCTTACTAAGTCAATGCAAATTAGTTAGCCCTGCCTACACTTTGCCAGCATGTGGTTGTACTTGTTGTACCGTGGGAGGTCATCACAAGATTCAGTCCTTAATGGTTATCTGGGCGGTTCTACCACGATCCCCTTGTGCTATCACGGCACCACTTTATCACAAATCTGTGCTATCACGGCACCATTCAACACTCACACCCCCACCACCCGCCCAGATAATTAAGCATGTGGGATTTTTGGGGACAGAAAATATTCGTACCAAAGGTATACTAAATCAAGAGAACATGGGCATATATCTAAAAATCTGAAATTACCATGCATTGTAACATAAATATAAGCATGCAATTTATAATACTTAAACCAAAATACTTTATTGAAAGCATAGGCTCAAAATGATCAAAGCATTGACTCGCCTTGGATGCAAAGGTCGGGGTTCGGGGTGTTGGAGTCTATAGCAGCGGCAGCTTCCTCTTCTTGGGCCTCGAAAGCTACGTTTTATATACGCGAAAATTTAGATAAAAATCATCACAACAATCAAATAACACAATAAAATTTGAACAAGCTTCAAAAATGTTGGTTCTGGTTCCATTAGGTAGCCCTTGATTTTAGATGAATTTAGAAATTGGTTTCATTAAATTTGGAGTTAAAATGAGCAAGTTATACACATTTGAATGCTTTCGGTTTAATTAAATCTCAAAATTAATAAATTCTGACAGATGGGGCCCACTGTCAGTGACCGCACTTCATGGCGCGCGACACGTGGGACTCGGCGGCAGCGGTTCACGCTTCGCCCAGCGCGCCCCGGCAGCGGGTCCCTACCGTCGATGGTCGGTGTATCTTGTGACCGTGACAGTGGGGCCCACCGTCGTGAGAAATTAAAAGAAGGCTCAACCTCGGTGCCGCGTGAGCGGGGCTCGAACGCGCCGAGGGAGCCGGGAAGAGAGTGAGCGGCGATAGCCAAGTCGCCTTCGAGTTTGCTCACCTTTATAGGGGTAAATATACCCTTAAGGTATGCGTGGGGCGGCGAGGCGAGGCGGCCGAGGCCGAGGGAGGCGGTGGTCGTCGCCGGCGAGGGAGGCCCGGCGAGGTCCGGGAGAGCGCCAAAACACGCTGCTGGCGCTGAGGTGGAGTTGGTGGTGACGACGAGGAGGGCCGGGGATCACCGGAGGTGGGTCGGCGACGAGCGGCAGCGGCGGCTCGGGGAGGCTCACGGCGCCGGCGAGCTACGGTCGTCGGCGAGCTCGGGAGATGCCGGGAAAAGCTTGGCGACGATCTGGAGATGGTGTGGGAGCAAGGAATCGAGCTCCCACGGCGAGGATCGGTGGAATTGCGGCGAGGGGCCGACGGCCGGAGTTGGGGAAGAAAGAGGATCGCCGGCACTTGGGTGGCTACGGGGGCGATTAAGCGTGGTGAAAGGATGGGGGAAGCCTGGCGATCCTTTTGAGGTGACCCACGGGCTTTATAGCCGACCGGAGTGGGTCAGCCACGGCGGACCGGCCGCGGACACGGGCGGTGCCCAGGCGGTCTTGTTAGCGGCGACCACGGCGGCGGGGGTGTGGCGGGTCGTGGGCGGCGTGGGCCTTCCCATGCCGCTACCCCTCTGCGGGATTCCCGCAGCGGTCGCAGCCTGTGTCGTGGCGGAGAGGGGTCGGAGGCGGAGGAGGAGAAAGGGGAACGGCCACGACAAGCGGGCCGCTTGTTAGCGAGAGAGGCGCGGCGGCCGAGATGGAGCGCGGTGGCAACGTGGCGCCATCGGGACCGAACACGTCTTGGCCATGGGGTGGGAGGCGATCCGGGGCGATGTGGGCGGATCCGGCCCGTCCACGCGTCGGCGGGGGTGGGGTTTGGGTTTTATTTTCGATTTTGAATTTCCAGAATTGCTAGAGGGCATAAAATAATTCAGAAAAAATATTAAATTACCACCAAAAATTCTAGAAAATTCACAGAAATCCCTAGATACATTTTTGGGCTTAAGAAAATTATTTCCCAACATGGTGGTTATTACTTTTAAAATCCTTAGGCCTACAACCGACTCCTCTTCTCTTTCCTTTTTATTTTTCTCCTCTTTTCTTTTATAAATGGGGATATAATTACTTTGTGTAAAAATATGTGTATATATATATAAACTTTTCCCCCTATTTCCAAAATTTTACATCAAGCACTAAGGCTACTTTTAATTCTTGATTTAATTCTGTCTTTGGTTCTTTGAAAAATCTATTTATGTTAACTTTTGAAGTTTTCTTTATGGATCATCTTTTCAGATTCAAATTCAAATTTAGAATTCTCTATTAATTAAACAGACGGGCTTTTCCTTCTCGAAGACTTTATTGTGCAGGTTCTTCCCAAAGTTTTTCGAAACATATTTTCAAAAACCCAACTCAACATAATGTGTTACAGAATATTTCACAACCTTTTGTTATACGTTTCCCCTAAGTTTTCAGGATGTTACAAACCTACCCCCTTAAAAGAATCTCGACCCCGAGATTGGGCTTAGCTAGAAAATAAAGCAGGGTAATCTCTGCGCAGCTGATCTTCACGCTCCCAAGTGGCTTCTCTCTTTGAATGGTGGCTCCACTGCACTCTGCACAGGCGAATGGACTGGGTCCTGTTCCTCTTTTCCACTGTGTCCAGAATTTTGATGGGACGTTCTTTGTAGGTTAAGTCCTTCTCGAGCTCGATGGCTTCTAACGGGCTTTGTCTTCCCAAGACTGCAAGCACTTCTTCACCGGGACACATGGAAGACATCGTGTACTTCGACATGTTTGGGGTAAGGTTGGCGATAGGCAACCTCTCCTTCTTGGCTACAATAGGGAATGGCCCAACATAGCGCGGGGTGAGCTTGCCTTTGACCTTAAATCTCTTGACTCCACGCAAGGGCGACACCTTCAAGTACACGTGATCTCCGACTTCAAAACTTAGGGGCCTTCTTCTTTTATCAGCGTAACTCTTCTGCCTGGACTGGGCTGCTTGCAACCGATCTCTAATCAGGCGAACTTTTTCTTCTGCTTGCCTCAGAGTTTCGGGACCAAACACATAGTTCTCTCCCACCTCGGACCAATGGAGTGGGGTCCGACATTTTCTGCCGTATAGAGCTTCAAAGGGGGACATCTTCAGGCTAGATTGGTAGCTGTTGTTGTAGGCAAACTCGGCATAGGGCAAACATATATCTCATTCCTTCGAGAAGTCTAGGGCACAGGCCCGGAGCATATCTTCTAGTATTTGATTCACCCTTTCTGTTTGTCCGTCGGTCTGGGGATGGTAGGCAGTGCTAAAATCTAAATGGGTACCTAGAGCTTCATGCAGACTTGCCCAAAAATATGAGGTAAATTGGGAACATCGATCTGAAACAATTCTCTTTGGTACGTCGTGCAGGCACACAATGCGGGACATGTACAGCTCAGCTAACTTATCTCCCTTGTACGTGGTTTTGACGGGAATGAAGTAGGCAACCTTGGTTAATCTATCAACGATGACCCAAACTGAGTCACAACCTTCGACTTCGTCATGGAATCCGTGATGAAGTCCATGCCAACTTCCTCCCATTTCTATTGGGGTATTTGTAGGGTCAGAGATCCCCGCCGCCTTTGGTGCTCGACCTTCACTCTTTGACAGACATCACAACAGGCGACGTGCTCAGCAATGTCCCTTTTCATACAGCCACCAAGAATATTGTTTCATATCTTGGTACATTTTGGTACTCCCAGGATGGAGGGAATATGCGGAGCTATGGGCTTCCCGGAGCATCAGATCCTTAAGGTCCTTTCGGTGGGGTACGAAAACACGGTTTCCGTACTTTAGAACTCCTTGATGATCCAGAGTCATTTTAGGGGCCTTCCCTTCTTCTATTGATTTCTTCAACTTCAAAACAGTTGGGTCTCCTCTCTGTGCAGCTTCTATCATTTCTTCATTGCTTGTTTGATCTTCCAGGGTAGCTAGGGCTCCTTCTTCTACGATCCCTAGGTTCAGGGCTGTCAGCTCCTTATATAGTTCAGGCTGGTGTTCCTGAACCATAAGGTTATTGCAATAGGCTTTCCGACTCAGGGCGTCTGCCACTACATTAGCTTTTTCGGGGTGGTAGTGAACACTCATGTCATAATCTTTAATCAGCTCTAGCCACCTTCCTTGCCTCAATTAAGATGCGACTGAGTGAAGAAGTACTTGAGGCTCTTGTGGTCTGTATAGATATCACAATGATTGCCAATGAGATAGTGCCTCCAGATCTTCAGGGCATGTACTACGGAAGCTAACTCCAAGTCATGGGTTGGGTAGTTGGCTTCGTGAGGGCGGAAGTGGCTTGGATGCATACGCCACAACCTTGCCTCCTTGCATCAGCACACCCCCAAGCCCTTGATGTGACACATCGCAGTACACTTCAAAGTCCCGACGCACATCGGGCAGAACCAGCACTGGGGTGGTAGTCAATCTCTTCTTCAATTCTTGAAAACTCTCTTCACAGGCCTTGGTCCAGCCAAATGCCTACTCTTTCTTGAGCAACTGAGTCATTGGTCGGGCAATTCTGGAGAACCCCTCAATGAACCGCCTGTAGTATCCTGCTAATCCAAGAAAGCTCCTCACCTCAGTGACTGAGGCAGGCTGCTGTCATTCCGTTACTGCAGCAATTTTGGCGGGGTCAACAGACACCCCTTTTTCAGACACAATATGCCCTAGGAAGCTGATGTCCTGCAACCAGAATTCACACTTGCTGAATTTGACATAGAGTTGATGTTCCTTCAGCCTTGCTAGTACCAAGCGTAAATGCTCGGCATGCTCGTCTGCGGTTTTGGAGTAGATGAGAATATCATCGATGAACACTACCACAAACTTATCCAGGTAATCCATGAAGACCTTGTTCATGAGATTCATGAAATATCGAGGGCATTGGTCAACCCAAAAGACATAACGTGAACTCGTACAGCCCATATCTAGTAGTGAAGGCAGTCTTCGGGATGTCTTCCGGCCTAATCTTCAGTTGGTGATAACCTGACCTTAAATCAATCTTGGAGAATACTGTGGCTCCCCCAAGCTGATCAAATAGGTCATCGATCCTAGGCAGTGGATACTTATTCTTGATGGTTACTTCTTTTAAGGCCCGATAATCTACGCACATCCTGGCGGTGCCGTTCTTCTTCTTTACAAAGATTACCGGGGATCCCCAAGGTGAGGAACTCGGCCTGATAAAACATTTGTCCTGTAGCTCATGAAGTTGCTTCTTCAATTCTTCTAGCTCATCTACGGTCATCCTGTATGGTCTCTTGGAGATAGGGGCAGCACCAGGCTTCAAGTTGATAACAAACTCGAGATCTCTACTTGGTGGCATACTGGGCAGTTCCTCCGGGAAGACTTCAGTATAGTCTTGCACCACCATCATGCCTTCCAGCGGCACATCTTCACAGTAGAATATTGCTCGGCCCCATCGATATGGTCGGTCCACCTTTACCACAATGGTCATTCCTAGGCACTTGGTCAACCTAACTTGCCTCAAGGCACAGTCTAACATTCCTTGGTGCTTAGCCAACCAGTCCACCCCAAGTATAATATCCAAGGTCTGGGAGGTCAGCACGACTAAATCTGCTAAGAATATACATCTTTCCATGACAATTTCTACCCCCGGACACACTAAGGTGGCCTTAATCATCCCTGCGGGTGAACTAAGCACCAATGCTTTCTTCAATAGGTGGACAGCCAGCCTAAGTTTATCCACATACCCTTTTACTATAAATGAATGCGATGCCCCAGAATCAAAAAGGACACGTGCTGGTAGTGTCTTGACAGAGAACATACCCAGTAGGACTCCAGCAGCCTCCTCAGCTTCTTCCGCGGTGACATGATTGATCCTTCCTCGATTTGGAGTTGATGCAGCCCTGTTGGATTGAGGAGCCTGATTCCCTCTGCTGGGTGCTGAAGCTTGGCCTCGGGCGGGGGTAGTGCCCAAATTGAACTTCACCGGAGTGGTCTGCCGCTGTGGGCAGCGATAGGCGTAATGCCCCTTCTCCCCACAGTTGAAGCAATTGAAGGAGGTCGTAAGATTTGTCCCTGCAGACTGGCCGAGGGGCGAGGAGTCTGGAACGTGCTACCACCCGGACGAGGTGTTGGGTTTGGGCTCTGAGATAGGGTTATCCCAGAGAAGGGGGAATTGTTGAAGAATCTCTGGATGAACCTTCCCTGCGGTCGCTGAACAACTCCTTGCTTTGCGACTAGTCTCCGTGTTCTTCTTCTCATTTTCCAGACCAACGCCTTATTCACCACCGGTGGCCAGGAAGTCTGCGTGATGAGTCGCACACGGAGTTCTTCATTCATCCTCAAGAACCGGTCAATTTTCTCCTCTTCGTCGGCCACATCCTTGGGGGCGTAACGGGCCAGCTGATTAAACTTGGTAAGATATTCATTGACGGACAGGCCGCCCTGCTTCAAAGTTCTGAACTCGTTCTTCTTTATTCGCATTACCCCAATTGGGATGAAATTGGCCTTAAATGCCGCCTTGAATTCTGCCCAGGTTATAGTGGATGTGCTAGCTCCGGTGGGGGTATCCTCATATCCTTTGGTGGCGGTAATTCTCCCACCAGCATGACCCCTTGGAGTTGATGGGTAGCAAAAGCACTTGGTCATCTTCACGACTTGGCCAAACGAAGCTTCCTCTCGTGTCTCGCAGCCCAATCTTCCGCTCTAGGGCTCATCCGCCCCCAAGGTAAGGGCGGGTCCTGATGAAGTCGCCTAAGTCGGAGGCGTGAACATTGGTGTGGGTCTGGCTGCGTGAGATAGCCTAAGTATTTATGCTTCTCGCGCCATTACTTGCGCCATGGATGGGTTAGCCGGTGGGGGTGGGAGGTTCACCCCCTGACTTGGGCCTCTACCTCGCCCCACGTGCTGCGTTTCTTGGCTAGCATCCACTTCCGCCTGCATGTCCGGGTTCGCACCAGCTTGTGCGCGGGTGACTCTATGGCTGGCCATCTGCAGATATTTTAGCATTCCTTTAGATTCTTGTTCTAGCCCCCCATAAATACTAATAACCCAAGACCAACACATTAAAGAACCAAAAACAAACACCAAGCAGCAGCAATTTAACACAAGGCCGTTTTCATTAGTCATAGATAGTACATCACATAGCCGGCTTTTTATGGCTTCACAAGCCATGCCGGGCTTCACAAATATACAATCCCTTAGTGTTCACTAATTATACATACACGAAACTAAGACACTGGCATAAGCTGTTACTAGTGAGACGGGGTCTATGCTTGCTAATACTAGCCAACTCTAGCAAGCACGGTACTTACTGAACCTCGTACTACCTACTCCTCCATGTCACCAATACTGGGACTGGAGGGGGTGTAATCCGTACACCGAACGGACTGCTACCACTAAACTCGACGGGTCGGTGTCGGAGTGAGGCGTGAGCAGTGCGGCGAGCCTCTCCTCGGCGTAGAGCGGATTGGGGCCCCGGGGGTCGCACGCTCTTGCGTGCTGTGAGCCGTGTGCGAAGTCCCGGAACTGGCGAGGTCTTTGGGCTGGGTCGGTGTAGGTGTCTGCTGAGTCTGGGCGCGGGCAGCAGCCGCCTCTGTCTTGGCCTCTGCCAAGGCTCGCTCGCATTGGGCGAGCTGCTCTCACAAGGAGTCCACCTCGATGTGGCGTGCGAGGAGGCGCTCCCGAAGTGCGGTGATCTCCTCCTGAGCCACCACATGGGCTGTACCCATGGCCCGAGTGAGGTCCACCTGGTGGGTAAGCCTCGGGTCGTCCTCCAACTCTGTCTCCCTGGTCCCGTCGTACCTGGTGTGCTCTGTCCGCAGTGGGTGGTAGGTGAAAGGAGACTCTAACACCAGCGTCGCGTGGATGTCGCAAAGTCGGGCCGCGGCGGGGGGCGACGCCCTATCTTCTTGCCACGGGCTCCTCCGTGGGTAGTCTGAAACACGTGAGACTGGTCTCCCTCGCGCCGGGGGTAGATGAGGATCTCCACCAACCAGGACTCGTCTCCTCCTATCCTGGTCCTCCGACCGCGGTAGATGGGCGCGTCCTTGTAGCCCAAGTAGTGGAGTAGTTTGCGAAGTATATCCGCACACTCTCCCTCACGCACTCCGTGAGCGAAGAAGTCCCAGTGTCCAGCGTCTGCAGCTCCGGCCATCTGTAATTAAATAATATCGTTAGTAATTTTCAAAATATCAACTGAAAAGTAGAACAGAGTAGAGCTAGAAGGGATGCAGGAAGATATATTACGATATATTTTTAAGAAATTCATTTTATACATTTTTCAATATGTGCGAGCCTAAATACTAACGACCACCTAAGGTTTTTACCCTACAGTCGTATGCTCTGATACCAGCTAACGGCCAAATATTTACATTACAAAAGTCCAACAGCGAAAGTGATACAAAGTAGGCCTTTAAACCACAAGCAAAGACTGAGGGCAAAGTGGTCATACAAATATTACTAGGGCTCTAGTAATATTCGGATGAAACCACACCTTAGTCTAGATGCCTCTGGTTCTAGGCGCGGATTATTCGTCCTAACTCTCGTGCGGTCTCCTCCATCATAGTGTGTGCTTCCTCGTGAGGCATACGGATCTTGAGCTCCCGAATCTGGATTGTTGGTATTGCGAGAGTGAGCACACTAACCACCGTGCTCAGCGAGTCAACACACAGAATGCAGTAGGTAGTATGCAAGGCTTTCAACAAGGGAAGGCTCAGGTTATTTTTGGTTTGCAGAAATGGGCTTTTTGAATTACAATACTTAAAACTTCCTAAGACCTAGCCAGTTGGATTTTAAACATAATACTCAATGACATGCACATTTACTTCTATCGAAACAGAGACCATCCACCATTACATGGTCTCTTCTCCTCATACCATGTCTTCAGCGTTATAACCGCTTACTTTACCACCGGGACGACACCGGGACAATTCAAACAAGGGCCTTTCTCGCCCTCCACTTTTTCCATTTCCATCCACAAAGTTTTCGAAACAGAACTATATCTAGTTAAGTTCCCATGTCCGCCCTTGACCGTGGGCACGGCTATTCGAATAGTTTTTGACTCTGCAGAGTGTGTACACTTTACCCACAAGAGATAGATCTGCTCACTGCCCCACATGATTCCTTAGCCATGCGGTTGAGTAGACTATCACAGGGCTTTTACAATGCCTTTTCCTAGCAGAGTTACGACCGCTAAGGTTTCCACTTCCTCCTGCACGACCACCCTTCCGAAGCCCCTCTTGCGCCATCACGTCGGAGGATGTGGCCATCCTCTACCCGCCCGTGTTCACACCGACGCAACTCTTACCAAGTCAATGCAAATTAGTTAGCCACCGCCACACTTTGCCGGCATGTGGTTGTACTTGTTGTCTTGTGGAGGTCATCACAAGATTCGGTCCTTAATGGTTATCTGGGCGGTTCTACCACGATCCCCTTGTGCTATCACGGCACCACTTTATCACAAATCTGTGCTATCACGGCACCATTCAACACTCACACCCCCCATCCACCCGCCCAGATAATTAAGCATGTGGGATTTTTGGGGACAGAAAGTATTCGTACCAACATACACCTGTCATCATCACAATGACTGCCCAACAAAATCCTCACATGTTTGAAAGTGATGCTTGGGCGTTCTCACGCCCATGAATGTCTAAGCAGTACTAAGCATGGCATATAGCTACGGACTTATTTTCAAAGGAGTTGTAGCATTATTACTTTTACTAGGGTGACAAGGGTCACTTAACCAAGCATATCGTAAATGAGGTATACTAAATCAAGAGAACTCGCCTTGGATGCAAAGGTCGGGGTTCGGGGTGTTGGAGTCTATAGCAGCGGCAGCTTCCTCTTCTTGGGCCTCGAAAGCTACGTTTTATTTACGCGAAAATTTAGATAAAAATCATCACAATAATCAAATAACACAATAAAATTTGAACAAGCTTCAAAAATGTTGGTTCTGGTTCCATTAGGTAGCCCTTGATTTTAGATGAATTTAGAAATTGGTTTCATTAAATTTGGAGTTAAAATGAGCAAGTTATACACATTTGAATGCTTTCGGTTTAATTAAATCTCAAAATTAATAAATTCTGACAGATGGCGCCCACTGTCAGTGACCACACTCGCGTGGCGCTGACACGTGGGACCCGGGCGGCTGCTCACGCTCGCGCTGCCCCGGCAAAGGGTCCCTACCGGTGGTCGGTGTATCTTGTGACCGCGACAGTGGGGCCCACTGTCGGGAATTAAAAGAAAGGCTCAACCTCAGGCGCTGCGTGAGCGGGGCTCGAGCAGCCGGGAGCCCGGGGAAGAGAGTGGCGGCGATAGCCAAGTCGCCGCTTCGAGTTTGCTCACCCTTATAGGGGTAGATATACCCTTAAGGTATGCGTGGAGGCGGCGAGGCGAGGCGGCCGAGGCCGAGGGAGGCGGTGGTCGGCCGCGGGCGGCCGAGATGGGCGCGCGGCAGCGTGGCGCCATCGGGACCGAACACGTCTTGGGCAGGTGGGGTGGGAGGCGATCCGGGCGGCGTGGGCGGATCCGGCCGATCCCACGTCGGTAGGGGTGGGGTTTGGGTTTTATTTTCGATTTTGAATTTCGAATTGCTAGAGGGCATAAAATAATTCAGAAAAATATTAAATTACCACCAAAATTCTAGAAAATTCACAAATCCTAGATACATTTTGGGCTTAAGAAAATTATTTCCCAACATGGTGGTTATTACTTTTAAAATCCTTAGGCCTACAACCGACTCCTCTTCTCTTTCCTTTTTATTTTTCTCCTCTTTTCTTTTATAAATGGGGATATAATTACTTTGTGTTAAAATATGTGTATATATATATAAACTTTTCCCCCTATTTCCAAAATTTTACATCAAGCACTAAGGCTACTTTTAATTCTTGATTTAATTCTGTCTTTGGTTCTTTGAAAAATCTATTTATGTTAACTTTTGAAGTTTTCTTTATGGATCATCTTTTCAGATTCAAATTCAAATTTAGAATTCTCTATTAATTAAGCAGACGGGCTTTTCCTTCTCGAAGACTTTATTGTGCGGGTTCTTCCCAAAGTTTTTAAAACATATTTTCAAAAACCCAACTCAACATAATGTGTTACAGAATATTTCACAACCTTTTGTTATACGTTTCCTCTAAGTTTTCAGGATGTTACATCAGGCCCCTAAGGGGACTCAACGCCGGATCATCAATGTCATCTCCAGAGGCTCCTCCTTGGAGGCCCCCTCAGCGCAAGCACCTTCGGGGTGCCGCATTGCGAAATCACTTTCACGCCCGCCGATGCCCATGGTGTGGAATTTTCCCACCAGGATCCCCTGGTCATCCAAGTTGCCATCGCGGGTTGCGACGTCAGGCGTGTTCTAGTCGATGGGTGCAGCTCCGCGAACGTCCTATTTGCGACAGCCTTCGACCAAATGGGTATCCCTCGGAGTCGCTTGGGTCCATCGCAAATACCGCTCGGGGTTTGGAGGTCGGCACAAGGCGCTGGGCAGTGCGCCTCAAGTCTCCTTTCGCCAGGACGACAATGCGAGGAGCGAAGACATCACCTTCGACATCGTCGACATTCCGCACCCTACAATGCCAAATTGGGGTGTCCAACCCTCAATTCCTTTGGAGCGGTCCCACACCACGGCTTCTTATGTATGAAGCTCCCAGGCCCGCGAGGTGTCATCACCATCTTCGGTGACCAAGACCTCGCCCGGCGTGTGGAGGCGCTGGGAGCCCGCACCGCAAGGTGCACGTCCTCACCGACAGGTTAAAGGTGGACATGCCGTCTGCCCCGGGTTGGACACCTAAACCCCAGCCGGTGGGTGGGGTCAAGAGGGTGCCTCTCCAAGCCAAAGGTCAGTTCGTGTCCACCGGCAAGGGCCTTCCCCCGGAGGTCGAACAAGACTTGCTCCAAGTTCTACGGACCAACGCAGATGTCTTCGCGTGGTCCCTAGAGGACATTAAAGGCATGAACCACGCCCTCATCGAGCACAACCTAGCGGTCCGCCCTGACGCCAAACCGATCAAGTAGAGGCTTCGGCACATGTCCATCGACCGACAGCAAGCGGCTAAGGTGGAGATAGCGAAACTTCTCGGTTTTCGGGAAGGGAGGGACAGGGGGGGGACCAAAAACCCGGGGCCCCCGGGGCGGGGAACCTTCTTTTGGGAAAACCTTTGTCCGCCTGGGACCGTGTGGGAAATTTAACCAAAACCTGGCCCCTTTTCCCTTTGGGCCCATTTTTCGCCTGGATTATTTTTTTTAGGGGGATAACTTCTTCACAATACTGGAAAGGGTTTAGGCATCCGGGTTTTTTTTCAGAAAGAAAATTTTTTTAAAAATTTAATAAAGTTTAAATCAATTTAAAAAACCCCAAAATTAAAATTAAAAAGGACAATTGGTTTTGAAAGAAAAATTTAAAAAAAAAAGAAAAAGATTAAAAAGATTTTTTTAAATTTAAAATTTAAGAAATAAAACATAAAGATTTTAAAAGTTTTGGGTTTGGTTTGATAAAAATTTTAAAAAAAAGGGTTTGGGAAAAAACCCTTTATAAATTTGGTTCGGGTTGAAATTTTTGTTTTTTTTTAACCCGGGTTTTTGAAAAAATTTGTGAAATTTTTAAAAAGGGTTTTTACATTTTTGAACTTAAATTTTTTAAAAATTTTTGGGGGAGGGTTTGTTTAAAAATTTTTTTTTTACCCTTTTGAGCTTTTCCTTTTCCTTAACCCTTTTGGGGGTATTTCAAACCTTTAGTTCCCATTTTAAAAATTTTTTAGGCATTTTCCCCAAAACCCTTTGGGTCAAATTTGGGGACTGTTTTAAGAATTTCTTTTTTTTGCTCACGGCCCTTTGGGGTTATTTAAATTTTAAACAAATTTAAATTTTTGATTTTAAAGGGCCCTTTTGGGTAGATTTTAAATGGGGTTTCTTTTTCCTTTTTGATTTTCCCCAACCATTTTTTTTTTGAGGGTTTTTACCCGAAAAGGTTCTTTTGGACTTAAAAATAAAGGGGGATTTTTTTGGGGTTTTAAAACCCCGGGGATTTAAGGTTAGGGGGAAACATTTAAAACTTTTCCAAATTTTTTTAAAAGGGGCAAACAAATTTTTAAAAATCCCAAAAAATCGGGAGGGGAAAGAGGAAATAACCCCTTTTTTCTTTTGAGCAAAAAGGGGTTTCCCTGGGGAAAAACCCCATTGGGGGGGGAGCCCAAAAGGGGGAAAACCCCTTTCACCACTTTGGGTGGGCGTCCCCCGCGTCCGGGCCCGGGTTGATCAAAATGGCGGGCCCCCAAGGGGAGGGGCCGGGGGGCCCGTCCAAAGGGTTTTTCCCCTACCGTTTCCCGCCCGGGGGCCCTTTGGCCCCCGCCCACCTTTGGGGTTGCGGTGGGGCCGGCCCCAAGCGAACCATCCCTGGGGGCCCGGGCCCCCCCAAAAGTTTGGGCCCGGCGGTGGGGCCCCGCAATTTAAAGGTTGGCGGGCCCGGGGCGGGGCCCCCTTTCGGGGGGGTTTCCCAAAAAGGGGGGGGGCCCCAAAAAGGGGAGGCGGGGCCACAAAAAAACCAAGGAAACCGGCGAGCCCCAGCCCCATGGGCTTGAAAAAAACCCCCCGGGGCCAGGGGGAAATTCAGGGGGCAGGGCCGGCAGGAGAAACCAAAAACCAAGCTCCCAAAGGCCCGGGGGCCCGGGCCCCGGCCGCCCCGGGCCCCGGGGCCCCAAAGCGGTGGGGACAAATAAGAAATTTGGGGGGAACCGGGCAAGGTTGGCCCCCCGGGGAAAAAAAAATTCCCAAGGGGAGACCCACAAAGGGCCGGCCCGCCGGGAGGAAAAGGCCCCAAAGCCCCAGGAATGGAAAAAACCCAAATTTTGAACACACCTTTGAAAAAGTTTCCCTTTGGGTTTTGGGGGGAAGGGGCGGGGGGAAACATGCGGGGACGAAGGGAGGGGAAAAACAAAAGGGGCCAGGTAAACCACAAATTTGCGTTAGTTCCCCGGGGGCCCCCCGGGGGCCGGGAAGGAAAGGGCCCGTTTTTTTTAAACCAAACCCCGGGGAAACCTTTCGGGGAAATTTTAACCCAAAAACTTTTTTTCCCTTGATTAAAGTGGAACCATGGCGATGGCAACCACTACGATACAAAATGCCATACCATTCACGGTATAATGTGATTATATGCATGTGATGTTTATTTCTTGTCATACTATTCTTTCATGCCATACCAACTAAGGGTTAGTTTTTCATGATAGAATAGCTTCTCTCAAGAAAAATTAAAATTTGTTTTGATGCCCTTCCAATTCTTTGCGCTATAAGAATCATGATCATTGTTTGGTAGGTGCATCAAGCGGTACCATCAACTATCTTGATCTAATAGGGTGGATGTCGGACATCCACATGCATAGTATTGGTTTACTTGACAAGGCTATCAAATTAGATTTGGGCCTTGGGGCATGGTGTTGGGAGCCGGGCATTGGATGCCACCCAACAAACAAGAGTCACATAAGATGTGATTAGCAAGTGTTGCTTACCTCGTCACTAGGTTTCTAGCGGTGATGCCAAAGCTCACTAGAACTTAGATGAACATGGATCTTGACCACTATATGTCGTTAGAGGAAGGCGATTACAAAACATATAGTGGGAGTATCTTTGTTAAATTGTTTAATGGAAGATCAAACATGAACATAGTGCTAAACTTTGCATATTCTTTGTTGTAGATCATGTCAACTAATGCGCATCCAGTTCTTTTAATTTGCGATCTATTCTTGAGAAAGAAAAACTCAATGGAGCGAACTTTTGGATTGGTATCGCAACACGAGAATTGTTCTCAAGCAAGGCGCAAGGAGCATGTCCTTGAGTCTCCTTATCACGATGACTTGCACGATAATGCTCTGTGGCGCACGGAAAGCTTATGAGAAGCAAGCGAATGATTACCTTGATGTGAGTGTCTCATGCTTGCCACAATGTCCTCTGAGCTTGAAGCAATATGAGAACACAGATGCCTACAATATCATTGTGGGGTTGCGTGGTATGTTTGAGAACCAAGCAAGGGTGAGAGGTTCAACACTTCAAAGTCCTTGTTTGCGTGCGAGCTTCGTGAAGGGAATCCGTTAGCCCTCATGTGATTAAGATGATTGGCTACATTGAGAGTCGGAAAAGCTTGGTTTTCCCCTTAGCCAAGAGTTGGCTCTTGATGTGATTCTTGATCGCTCCCCTCGAGCTTTGAGCCATTCATTACGAACTATCACATGAACAACATGGACAAGACCTTGGTGAGTTGCATGGGATGCTAAAATCAGTAGGAAAGCATTAAGAAAAGCACCATCATGTGATGATGATGCGAGAAAGGCAAGGCAAGCCCTATGTAAAGAAAGGCGCGGTCAAAGAAAGTTAGCTCCCGATGAGATCGCGGCGGTTCTAAGGCCAAGCAAGTCAAGAAGGGCCCTGCTCACGATGCGATTGCTACTACGTAAGCAATCGGGACATTGGAAAAGGAACGCCCAAAGTACTTGGAGGATCTTGAGAAAAGAAGGAAGTGCGACTTCGCTCCGGTATAAATGTTATAGAAATCAATCTTGCTACTTCATCTCTTGATTCTTGGGTATTTGATACGGATCGGTTGCTCACATTTGCAAATCGTTGCGGGGCTAAGAAGAAGTAGAAGTTTGAGGAGGAGCGAAGTGGATCTTCGCGTTGGCAATGGAGCAAAAGTTCTTTGCGGTGGTACATTGGCACCATGCCATTGTCTTTACCTTGAGGATTAGTTTTGGAATTGAATAATTGTTATTGTGTTCCATCTCTTTCCAAGAACATTATTTATGCTTCATGTTTACAAGCGAAGGTTATGACTTTAGATCATGAACAATGGTTGTTCTCTTTATTTCAAAGATATGTTCTATTGTCATACTCCATTGGTGAATGGGTTATATGTTCTTACTCTTGAAGAGTCATCGGTCTATAACATTAATACAAAGAGGCAACGATCGAATGATTTGAATCCCGTTTATTTGGCACCGTCGCTTAGGCCACATAAATGAGAAACGCATGGAGAAGCTCCATAGAGATGGTATTCGCACTCATTTGATTTTGAATCATTTGAGACATGCGAATCTTGTTTACTTGGCAAGATGACAAAAGCACCTTTCATAGGTCAAGGTGAGCAGGCAAGTGACTTATTGGCACTCGTACATTCGATGTATGTGGACCAATGAGCTCAACGACCGAGGTGGTTTCGATGCTTCATAACTTTTACGAGATGACTTTAGTAGATATGGATATATCTACGATGAAGATAAGTCCGAATCCTTTGAAAAGTTCAAAGAATTCCAAAATGAAGTGCAAAATCATTTAGGCAAGACAATCAAGTTTCTACGATCGATCGTGGAGGCGAGTATTTGAGCCATGAGTTTGGTAATCATCGAAGGATTGTGGAATTGTTCCACAATTGACTCACCGGAACACCTCAATGGAATGGGGTATCTGAGCGAGATCGCACCTTATTAGATATGGTGCGCTCCATGATGAGCCACGATGATCTTAGTTGTCTTTTTGGGGTGCGCTCTTGAAATGTAGCTTTCACACTAAGCGAGTTCCATCAAAATCGATGAAAAAGACACCATATGAGATGTGGACGGGACAACATCCTAGCTTGTCTTTTCTTAAGATTTGGGGATGTGAGACTTATGTAAAACGTTTACAATCGATAAGCTCGGTCCTAAATCGATAAATGCTTCTTTATCGGGTATCCTAAGGAAACAAAGGATATTACTTCTATAATCAAGAAGAAGGCAAAGTGTTTGTCGCCTGCATGGTGTCTTCTTAGAAAGAGTTTCTCTCAAGAAGGGATAGTGGGAGCATGGTGCAACTTGAAGAAATTCGAGAAACACACAGCGTTTGACTCCTCTGTAACCACAGCAGGATGAACAAGCTGTTGAAGAACTGTTGTGGACACACCAAGCACCACGTGGGTCGAGAGGCCACGTCGTGTGCACGAGAGGTACATGTTCTTGACTACTCAACAACGGGATATATTGTTGTTGAACAGCGATGAACCTAAGACCTATGAAGAAGCGATGGTGGGACGGACTACGAGAAATGGCTTGAAGCCATGAGATCCGAAATTGAATCCATGCACGGTAATCAAGTTTGGAACTTGGTTGATCCACGATGGTGTTAAAACCATTGAGTGCAAATGGGTTTTCAAGAAAAGATAGACATAGATGGAAATGTTCACATCTATAAAGCGCGATTGGTGGCCAAAGGTTTCAAACAAATTCAAGGTGTTGATTATGATGAAACTTTTAGCCGTCGCAATGCTAAAGTCTATTCGGATCATTCTAGCGATTCTTGCTTATTTCGACTATGAAATATGGCAAATGGATGTCAAAACAGCTTTCCTTAATGGAAATCGAGTGAGGATGTGTACATGACACACCCACGTGTTTTGTCGATCCGCATCGACTAGAAAGATATGCAAGTGCAAAGATCCATTTATGGATTAAGCGAGCATCTCGGAGTTGGAACATTCGTTTTGATGAAGTAATCAAAGGGTTTGGTTTCATCAAGAGCGAAGAAGAGCCTTGTGTTTACAAAAGGCTAGTGGGAGCGCACGTGTTTCCGGTCTTATATGTGGATGACATATTATTGATCGAAATGACATTCCTATGTCGAATCATTAAGTCTTCATTGAAAAGTAGTTTCTCTATGAAAGACTTAGGAGGCGACATATATTCTGGCATCAAGATCTATAGAGATAGATCAAAAGGTCGATTGGATTAAGCCAAGATCGTTACATTGACAAGGTGTTGAAAAGGTTCAACATGCGAGATTCAAGAAGGCTTCCTACCTATGTCACATGGTATAAATCTTAGCAAGAATCGGTGTCCTAGTACACACGATGAGCGGGATAAAATGAATGCGATTCCATATGCTTGACTATTGGATCCATTATGTATGCCATGCTTTGTACCGTCCGGATGTCTCGTATGCTTTAAGTGCTACGGTAGATACCGGTCGAGATCGGTGAAAGTCAACGGATTATCAGAAAGAACATCTTGAAGTACTTGAGAAGAACTAAAGATGTGTTCCTCGTCTATGGGGTGAGGAAGAGCTCGTTGTAAATGGTTACACCGATGCTAGCTTCCAAGCCGACAAAGATGATTTTAGATCGCATGTCGGGTTTGTGTTACTTTGAATGGCGGTGCGGTGGTGGAAGAGTTCAAGCGGAGGCAGTTCTTGATTCTACAACGAAGCCGAGTACATAGCGGCAAGAAGGCTAAAGAGGCCGTTTGGATCAAGAAATTTGTTTCGAGCTTGGTGTGATGGCTAGTGCCTCCACCCAATGGACCTCTCTTGTGACAACGGTGGAGCCATTCGCAAGCCAAGGAGCCTAGATCGCACTGTAAGTCCAAGCATATTCTCTGGCGATTTCATCTCATCCGCGAATTGTGGAGAGGCGATGTTAAGATATGCAAAGTACACACGGTTTGAACATTGCGGATCCGTTGACAAAGCCGCTTCCCGCCCAAAGCATGAGGCTCACACTAGGGCAATGGGTATTAGATACCTACATGGTTGACTCTAGTGCAAGTGGGAGGCTGTTGGTGATATGCCCTAGAGGCAACATGGAGATGTTGAATATATCACATACTATGTTTATGATACATTGCTTTGTTCCTTGAAATAGACATTATCATTATTGATCAATGAGTATGTGACTTATTCATGAGACTCTTAATGCCAAAATGTTGCTATTTCTAAATGATCCCGATTATATTTCATATGAGGAACAAATATGATTCAAAGATCGACATATGTATTGATTGATGATCATGTCTCATGGATCATGGTATGGAGATACCAAATCAATAATATGGACATGTGTTAGTGAACATATGTTGGATAGACCCGCCATGAGACACCGAGAGATTCCAAGTGTCATCGGTTGGTCTCAAGTAGTGTTTATGTGGAATCCTTAGACTTGAGATCATCATGGTTCCCGGCATGCGTAGTAGCTTACTTTGGGACTACTAAACACTACTCCGTGGCGGGTAGTCATAAAAGTAGTCTTTGGGTTTGCCATGAAACATGTAGTGGGATGTGAATGATCAAGATAGAATTTGCCCCTCCTTATGGGAGAGATATCTGGGCCCCTCGATGTAATGGATTATGAAAGTGCATGGCCATGCCAAGGTGATTGAGGTCAATCACGAGTTTATAATCCATCACGGAATCGAGAGAGTGATTGAGCTATTAAGAGGATGACACAGTCTCGCCTTGAGCTTAATCTATATCGTGAGGCAAAGGGATTAGTACATGAGAACATTACAGTTCGGTAGATATGATCTTCACGTATACTTTGGGGTTAATATGTCTTGCTAGAGGCCGCTATTAACGGGGTGGCCGGAAAGGTGTTTACGGTCGCGACCAAGTATCGTGAACCTCTGGTCGCACACTTAACGGGTTGGAACACTAATTCGAATGTGATTCGGATATGGGCTCAGTCGGATAGAGATCCGGATAGACTCCTATTGGGCCTCGGTCCACGAGGCCCAAGTGAGGAGGTCTATATATGGAGGCGAGGGGCCGAGGCACACGATAATCCCGAGCTAATCCGTAGCCGCCACCTCGAGCCAAACCCTAGCCGCTCGCGAGTCTTTGGTACACTCGCGATCGGCGTTCCCACCGGACGTGTGGATACCGGTGGAGGCGCTGCTCGTTGCGGCGTTGATCGGCATCAACAACCTCTGATTGGATACGCTCGTGGTGTGGTTGATCGCGTGGAGAGCGATCGGTTGGGACGATCGACTACTTCCACTACTACTTCGACGCGGCGTGGTTGGATCGGCTTCTCCAACTCTTCTTCCATTGCACTGGCGTCTAGTGGTAACGATCCATGATCCTCCTTAAGCATGATGTTCTTGTGTGCGGTGAAAAATTTTGTTTTACGCTCTCGTAGCCTACTCGCGATCCATTAATAAGGACCGACCCATGTACCGTGGCGCAAGGCCATGGCCGGTGGAGTGGAGAGTCGGGTGGTTGAGGTGTTCATCACGCCAAGAGCGAACATGATCCCCTCCGTCTTCCGACCGAGCACACCAGAGTACCCGGATAGCGGCCATCCAGGACACCGCACGCTCGCCATTGCCCGACTCTGCGGCGTATACAAGACCAACTGCGGCTGCGCCATTCTTCTACTTCCGTCGCGCCAAGAGGGTGCGCGATTAACGAGACCCTACACGCGATTCATCGAGGACAACCCAATGCTTACACATCGAGTTGATCTCACCGCGCTATGGGCTCGGCTCACCAGCCGCTCTGGAGGAGATCACCACTCTCCGCGCGCACCTCGTCTCCCAACACACGGAGATGGCGACCATCCGGAGCAACTTCGCGCGATCGCGGCGGTGCCTTGGCGGCGGCCAAAGCGGAGGCGGCTGCGGCACGAGCACGGCTACTGGCGGATCCCAGCTCCTGCTGCCCCTCCAAGACCTCCGCGCCCGGCCGGCTGGGCGCGGCGGGCCCGCCGCTCTGCTCCACCGCAAGGCGTGCGACCTCTAGAACCCTGATCGGCTCTTGGCAGGGAGGGTCGCCTGCGGCCGCACCCGCTCGCACTCGAGACCGACCCCTCCGACTACAGGCGTGGGTCCGTTCGATCGCCGACTTATAGCCCCTCCACCAGTAGCGGATACATGGAGGAGTAGATCGGATGGTGCGGTACTTGCAAGATGTAGCGCAAGTACTAAGGGTGTATCGTAGCATCTTCGTTCGAGCTCTCGTATCGTAGCGACTATTAAGTCGAACTTTAATTAATTATGTCGTAATTGTAAGTCCAGCCTAGAAGCTGGCTATGTGATGTTTTAGTTTATGCTTAAAGAAACCGGCCTTGTGTTTAAAGTTGTTTTGTCGTTTATCTTGTTGGCTTTTATTTCCTATGGTGGCAACCTTGTTTTATTCTTTTAATTGCCAGTAATAATATTAGGTCATAAAACTATGACTGCAGATGGCCAGTCAAAGGGTGACCAGGGCTCAGGCTAATGCCACTCTCAACTAAGGAGTGGCGGACTCCACACCCGGTGTCATGCCAGCGGGGCGTGAGCAGACCCACGATCAGGAAGCTAACCTTCCACCCCCTCCAACCAACCCCACCATGGCGCAAGTCATGGCGCGTTGAACAATTGTGCAGGCTATATTCTTAGGGCAACAAGGTGGCACCAGCAGGTCTAGAGCTGACCTGGCTGACTTTCAGAGGACCCGGCCCCTCACTTTTACCTCGGCCAACGAACCTCTCGAAGCCGAAGATTGGCTTCGGGATACGGAAAGGAAACTGCGCCTGGCCAAGTGCGCAGAGGAAGACAAAGTGATATTTGCAGCTCATCAGCTCCAGGGAGCAGCTGCAAATTGGTGAGGGAACTACCTTGCCGCCAGAGGCCAGGATGAGACCTCCACGGACAGCGACATGGAGGTCATACCTTGGTCGGAGTTTAAAACAGCTTTCAAAGCCAACTTCGTCCCAGCGGGAGTCATGAGGATGAAGAAGAATGAATTCCGCAATCTTAAGCAAAGAGGCATGACCATTAATGAATACCTCACAAAATTTACTCAGCTTGCTCGCTACGCTTCGACTGACGTGGCCGATGAGGAAGAAAAGATAGATAGATTTCTTGAAGGTATGAATGAGGAGCTAAGGGTGCAGCTGATTGTGCAGGACTTCGCCAGCTTCCACCAGCTGGTGAACAAGGCTCTAATTCTAGAAAATGAAAAGAAGAATGGAGGCGATCGTGGCATAAGCTAACCACTCGGCCCACAAGGGAGATTTATTCAGAAGTTCTTCAACAACCCTCATTCTCAAGACCCAATCAACCTGGGCTCCAACTCCGACCCCGATCAAGTGGGGGTTCTTTCCAAACTCCACGCACCGGGAGTCAAGACACCAGTATAAACCCATGACCAACCTTAATCATTACATTGTGGAGAGAAAGGGCATTTCGCCAACCAGTGCCCACACAAACAAAACGCCCCCGTCCGTAGCCAAGCTTCAGTGCCCAACAAGGGGCCTTAGACCTCGCAAGCTAGCAGGAGTACCCCAACTCACAACCGTGGTAGAGTCAACCATATCACGGCGGAAGAAGCTGAGGAAGCTGCAGGAGTCCTTATGGGTAAGTTCTCTATCAAGTCAATACCAGCACAAACTTTATTTGACTCAGGAGCTTCACATTCATTTATATCCAAGGGGTATGCTGGTAAGTTGGGGTTACCTATTTATCCTCTAAAGAGGCCGGTAGTACTAAAGTCGCCAGCTGGCATGATTACCGCTACCTTAGTATGTCCAGGGGTAACGGTGACCATGGAGAGGTGCGACTTCCTAGCAGACTTGATAGTACTAAGCTCACAGACCCTGGATATTATATTGGGAATGGACTGGTTAGCCAGATATCGAGGAGTAATAGGCGTGCCACCGTGATGGTGAAGTCGACCAAATGCCACGGAATGATCATAGATGTAAAAGTAGACCCACCATACCGATGGGGCGCGCAATATATTATTGCGAAGATGTACCGGAAGGATGATGGTGGTGCAAGATTATCGAAGTGTTTCCGAAGACCTACCCAAGCATGCCCCGCATCGAGACACAGGTTTGTCATTAACTTGAAACCAGGAGCTGCTCCCATTTCCAAGAGACCATATAGGATGACGGTGGACGAGCTGGAAGAGCTAAAAACTCAACTCCATGAACTACAGGAAAAGGGATTCATTAGACCCAGTTCCTCGCCCTGGGGATCTCCGGTGTTATTCGTAAAGAAGAAGGATGGCACAGCTAGGATGTGTGTGGATTACCGAGCGTTAAATGAGGTAACCATTAAGAATAAATACCCCCTCCCCAGGATCGATGATCTATTTGATCAACTTGGTGGAGCCACCATCTTCTCTAAAATAGATCTGAGATCGGGTTACCACCAGCTGAAAATTAGGGCTGAGGATATACCCAAGACAGCTTTTACCACTAGATATGGACTGCATGCAATTTACAACATGTCTTTTGTCGACAAATGCTGACATACTTTATGAACCTCATGAACAAAGTATTCATGGAATATTTGGACAAGTTCGTGGTGGTGTTCATTGACGACATCCTCATCTACTCCAAGACTGCAGATGACCATGCAGAGCATCTACGCCTAGTGCTAGAGAAGCTAAGAGAACATCAGTTATATGCTAAGTATAGCAAGTGTGAATTCTGGCTAAGTGACATCAGCTTCTTGGGGCATATAGTGTCCACAGATGGAGTATCTGTTGATCCCGCCAAGATTGCAGCAGTGACAGAATGGAAGCAACCCTCATCCGTCACTGAAGTACGAAGTTTTCTTGGATTAGCGGGATATTATAGAAGATTCATAGAGGGATTCTCTAGAGTAGCCAGGCCAATGACCCAGCTACTCAAGAAGGAACAGTTTGAATGGACCAAAGCACGTGAAGAAAGCTTTCAAGAGCTTAAGAAAAGATTGACTACCACCCCGGTGCTAGTTCTACCTGATGTACGCAAGGATTTTGAAGTATACTGTGATGTTTCCCATCAAGGACTGGGATGCGTATTGATGCAAGGAGGCAAGGTTGTGGCGTATGCATCTAGGCAACTTCGCCCCCATGAAGCTAACTATCCCACCCATGACCTAGAACTAGCTTCGGTAGTATATGCTTTAAAAATTTGGAGGCACTATCTGATTGGCAACCACTGTGATATATACACGGACCACAAGAGCCTCAAGTTTTTCTTCACCCAGTCACACCTTAATCTGAGGCAAAGGAGATGGTTAGAGTTGATCAATGATTATGACCTGAGTGTCCATTACCACCCAGGGAAAGCCAATGTGGTAGCAGATGCTATCAGTCGTAAGGCCTATTGTAGTAACCTTATGGTTCAAGAATAACAGCCTGAGCTATACAAAGAATTGATGGCTTTGAATTTGGAAATAGTGGAAGAAGGCACCTTAGCAGCAATGGAATTGCAACCAAGCATAGAAGAAAGGATTATCGCCACACAACAAGAAGACCCAACCACTTTAAGGTTGAAGAGCTCAATGGAAGCCGGAAAGGCACATAAGATATATGTGGATCAACAAGGGGTTTTGAGGTACGAGACACGTATCTTTGTACCCCACCAGAAGGACCTTAAGGACCTAATACTCAGAGAGGCTCATAGCTCAGCATACTCCCTCCACCCTGGAAGTACAAAGATGTATCAAGACATGAAGCAGTGGTACTGGTGGCCACGTATGAAGAGAGACATCGCCGAACACGTAGCCTGCTATGATGTATGTCAAAGAGTGAAGGCAGAGCATCGAGGCCGGCGGGCTATTGCGACCATTGCAGTACCCGGTGGAAGTGGGAAGAAGTAGGAATGGACTTCATCACGGACTTCCCGAACCAGTCGATACGACTCCATCTGGGTCGTAATCGATAGACTGACCAAGGTCGCACATTTCATCCCTGTCAAAACAACTTACAAAGGAGACAAGCTGGCAGAACTATATATGTCACGCATCGTGTGCTTGCACGGTGTGCCAAAACGGATAGTCTCAGATCAAGGTTCCCAGTTCACCTCGCATTTCTGGGCTAGTCTACACGAGGCCCTTGGTACCCATCTGGATTTCAGCACCGCCTATAACCCCCAGACAGATGGCCAAACGGAAAGAGTGAACCAAATACTAGAGGACATGCTTCGGGCTTGTACCCTGGATTTCTCTAAAGACTGGGACCGATGTCTGCCATATGCAGAGTTCGCCTACAACAACAGCTACCAAGCCAGCCTGCAGATGTCCCTATTTGAAGCCTCAGACGGAGAAAGTGTCGAACCCTTTACACCGGGTCAAGTAGGAGAAGGCTACATATTCGGGCCAGATACTCTAAAGCAGGCAGAAGAAAAAGTTCGCTTGATCAGAGATCGACTATTAGCCCTTGATCCGGACAAAAGAGTTATGCGGATAAGAGACGGAGGCCATTAAGTTTTGAGGTTAGAGATCACGTCTATTTAAAGGTGTCACCCCTGCGGGGAGTCAAACGATTTAAAGTCAAAGGCAAACTTGCCCCTCGCTATGTTGGGCCATTCCCGATCATAGATAAGAAGGGAGAAGCGGCTTATCAGCTTGAATTACCTGCTAGTCTAGCAGATGTACACAACGTCTTCTATGTGTCCCAGCTCAAGAAATGTCTTCGGGTACCAGAGGATCAAACTCCGATGGAGGCATTGGAGCTCGAGAGCGATCTGACCTACAAGGAACGTCCAATTAAGATCTTGGACACTGTGAAAAAGAAGACCAGTAATCAAACCATTCGCACCTGCAGAGTGCAGTGGAGTCATCACTCAAAGAAGGAGGCCACCTGGGAACGTGAAGACCAGCTAAGAAGGGATTACCCAGAGTTGTTCACCAGTTAGGCTGAATCTCGGGGTCGAGATTCTTTTTAAGGGGGGTAGGTTTGTAACATCCTGAAAAGTTGAAGTTTGAATTATAAATTTTTTTGCATTAATTGCTGACATTTTGGTTTGAATTTGGTTTTTAAGGCATTTCTTAAATCTTGACTAAGGTTCCAAAGGATAAAATGTAAAATAATAGGAAACAAAAATTTAAATTATGAATCTGAAAAGATGATCCAGTGCAAGTGGATAAGGTAGGGTACCAAAAATTTAGAAATTCCATTTAGTATTTGCACTAGATAATTGGCAGGCAAAAGTGAGATAAATGAATACATGTATACATATACACATGTGTCCATGGAAGGATATATATATATAAATATAATGTAGAGAAATGATAGAATTTTATGCAAATAAACCTTCATGAAAATAAGTTTGGATATATATATATATATATACATATATATATATACGGATATGTATATGTATATATGTGCAAAAAGAAAAGAAAAGAATCGAGCGATCGGTAAAATGGCCCAACCCACCCCACCTTTCCTCCCTCTCTCGTCGCCGCGAGCCCCACCCCCACCACCGCATCTCCTTCCCTCATTCCTCTATGCTCGCGCTGTTCTCTCTCTCCCATGCTGCTGCAGTATCGTGGCAGTAGCCGCCTCAAGCCGCTCCGCCGCTCGGTCAAAGCGCCTGCAATACCACCGCCGCCCCTGGTTCCACCACCCCGCCCCAGGTACGGCGCCACCGCCCACGGTTTTTCCTCCGCCCGGTCGCGTCGCTCAGCCACGTGGCGCGAGCCTCCTGCCATCCCGCGTGCGTGGCGCAAAGCTGCGGAGCCAGCAGTGAGATGTCACGCGCGCCAAGTCCCGCTGCACTCCCGCCGCCTGACGCCACCGCCTGCCCCCGACGCGACGGCACGGCCACCCTCCCGTTGCCAGCCCACTCCCGCCACCTATAAAAGCCGTACGGCCTCCCATTGTCATCGCCACACCCTTCCCCTCCTCCCACGCCATCGAATCGAGCTCTCGCCCCTCCCGGCTCACCGGCGGACTCCATCTTCCCCAACCCCAGCAAACCCCCGATCCGGTGACTCGAGCCATTAGGGCCCAATTCCCCGCACCCACACCGTCACCAGCGCACCGTGAAGTCACCCCCAGCCTCGTCCGAGCTCCCCAGCGTCCACAGCTCGCCGGCACCGAGCACCACCCCGAGCTTCCGCCACCGCTCGCCGCCGACCCATCTCCGGCAACTTCCGGCCCCCACCGACACCTCCACCACCTTCCTCTCGGCATCAGCAACGCATTTTGGCCGTCACCCGCCCTGCACCGACCACCCATCGCCGGCAACACCGCAGCCCCTCGCCGGCCTCGGCCTCCTTTGCCCAGCCGCCTCCCCGAGCTACCTCAAAAGGGTAAATCACCCTTAGGGGGTAGGCAAAGCCTCCCCGCCTATTTGGTTAGCGCAGCTCTCTCTCCCCCGGCTCCCGTGCTTCGAGCCCCGGTTCGCGTCGGGGTTGAGCCATTCTTTTATTTCGTGGGGACAGTGGGGCCCTTTGTCGGCCGCATGGGTCATCTGTGGCTGCTGACAAGTGGTCCCCGCCCGGTCGTGACGCAGAGAACCGCACCGTTGACAAGCGGGCCCCACCGGTCAGAGACACAAAAAGAAAAAGAATAAAATAAACCGAATGAATTAAAAATAGCAATGGGGCCCACATGTCAGAAATTAATAATTTTAGGAATTTATTTAAACTGAGAACTTTAAAATGGCATAACTTCCTCATTTTAACTCCAAATTGAGTGAGATAAATTTCTAAATTCGTCTAAATTCAAGATCTATCCAATGTGACTGAAATCATAATTTTTAGAGTTCATTTGAATTTCTGGTGTTATTTGGATTGATTTGTTGCTTTTCTTTTTATGCAAATTTTCGCGCACGGTTAAAATAGCATACGAGGCACAAGAAGAGGAAGCAGAGGCAGCAGCAGACCCCAGCTCCCAACTCCCAGAACCTTGTGATCAAGGCGAGTTATCACTTTGATCATGTTGAACCCTTGTTTATGCAAAGTACTTTTCTTTAAACTATCCAAGTGCATGTTATTATTTTATGTGCTAAAGTATGTTCAAGTTTCATAGATTTTAGATATATACCATTATTATGCTTGTTAGTATCACCTGTGAAACTTTTGGGATATGTGAACCTTGTCGCCTTAGCAAAACTATCATAATGTAGTTTTTCACAAATAGAGTTACGACATATCGTATTGCTTAGTATGGCTAGATAAACGTGGACGTTAGCTGTCCCAAAAATATATCACTTGCAATTATGACAATAATTTGGGCAGTCATGGTGGGAATGACTGGAGAAAATTTGGAACTGTTATTTTATGCTCCCAAAAGCCTCAAATTTGCTTAGTATCCGGGTGGATGGTTTGGGGCGGTATGTGATGCAAGGAAGCACAAAGAGTATGGGATGTGGCGAACCACTCGATAACCCTAAGGACCGAATCTTGTCATGTTAGCAGGTGTAAACAAGTACAACCACAAGTCTGTAAATTACAACCTGGCTAAGTAGATTTATCGAAACCCCCGGACTCATCTCACTGGTAGTGAATAGGCGTGGATCTGCAAGGGCAAGGGAAGGCCTAAAGGGACACCAACGGGAGGGTGAAGTTTTCCAGCTGTTCTAAGCGTTGCCGGAAGTGGAGCCCGACTGCGTTAGTGACTGTGGAAAACATCCCGTGCAACATATGGGACCCACCGCAAGTGGGATAAGCCCATAGGGTGAGATGACGAAAGAGGCTAGATATCTTGAAAAGTCACGGTGACGGTCTGCTCAACCATATGACTAAGGAATCATGTGGGGCATCGAGTTGGCAGTCTCTTGTGGGGAATGTGTACGAACTCTGCAGAGTCAAAACTATTCGAATAGCCGTGCCCGCGGTCATGGGCAGACATGGGGACTTAACTAGATATAGTTCTGTTTCAAAAATAATTTGTGGGTAAAATGGGAAAATGTAGGGCAGTGAAAGGCCCTAGTTTGGAATTGTCCTGAGTGTCGTCCCAGTGGTAAGATAGGCATCTATAATCTTTGAAGATCTTTGTAAGGTGCAGAGGCCATGTAATGGTGGATGGGCTCTGTACACTATTAAGACAATTATTTCCATTAAACTTGTGTCCTTCAAAACTGCTAGATCATAGGGATTTTTAGGTATTGTATTGAAAAGGGCAATTTCTGGCAAAATAAAATAAACATAAGCCTTCTCTTGATCACCCACATACTATTATCATTACAGGTGATGGCTCGTGAGCACGGTGGTTAGTGTGCTCACACTCGCATTACCAAAACAGAGACAGGGACGCAGGATCATTATGAATATGAAGATGCCCCGGTTACAGAAGGAAGGAAGGACGATGGGAATTAGGTCGCCGTTCGTGATTTCCGAACCTAGACAAGTTAGACCTAAGGCATTGTGTGCACATATATTATCTAAATCTAGGTAATACATACTGCACACATTACCCCCAGTCGCTTGCCTGAGGTTATGGTCCTACTTTTGCTTTCTCTTCCGCTGCTTGTTTGTAATGATGACATTCGGCCTAAGTGCCTCTTTTGTAAACTATCACCCGACGTGGTGTAATTTGGAACCATGGTCTGTAATATTACTGTTTATGCGATGTATGAAATGATACAGCAATGTACCTGTGCGCATTATCTACTGATCCAGGGAATAATGCAGTAATCACAGGAGATTCTGGATTGAAAAATCCGGGTCTGACATTAGGCCAAGTATTTCACCCATTTTTATGGATCATCTTTTCAGATTCGGATTTGAAATTTGAAGCCTCTATTATTTAAACAGGTGTATTTCTTTCTTAACATTTTAACCTTTTGGAATCTTAACCAGTTTTTCCAGAAAATACTATAAAAGCTCAAACTCAATACAATGCATCGAAAAATAATTCATAATATTATATTTTACAATCTTTAAATTTCCAGGATGTTACAATCTCCAATGCCGGTACTACCACACTATGTATCATCTCAAAAACCTCTAAATGATCTCCAATTCAATTTCATAAACCTTCTCAATCGCATTAGATAGTTCTACCAGTTCATCGAACATGATATAGCATAAAGAATTATCAGGGAATATTTTACTAAGAACTTCTTCATGAGTAATCACTCCACAATATGTAAATTAAGTACATTAAATTCAGAATATGGGATTCCAATTGGGCACAAAAATTCTCATAATTACTCAAATTTTCTTGCTGAACTACCAATTCAGCACCATTATTGTTACCTTCAATGTCCTCCTTAGTTGATGTAAGTGATGTAGATTGTGCAACTTCATCTTTATGTGGTGCGGTTTGTTTAGTAGTCAGCTCTTCTTCATTAGCCTGCACAATATGAGAAACCGCACTAGAATAGAGAGTAAGTCGTTAGTATAAAAATAACCTTAATTTTCTATCATCTACTTCCCTCTTTTCTTTTTGTGTATTCTCCCATTCTTAATTGGATGCTCTTAACCTCACATATGGTATAATCACACAGCTCACTGCTTTTATTACTCTCACTCAATTTGACTATATGGCTCTCATCCTTACATAGGTTTTGAAGCATCTCACCCTCTATGGATCATGGGCCATCGATGATACAATTACCATCAATCACGATCTCCTTATGTAGCAACGGGACAATACTACATACGTCTTAACCGAAAGGAAAGTCATATGCTTGGTTGTCTTCTCATGTGACGCACTAATTAAGACATACAAACTAAAATGTGAACTCATGTTAAACCGTGGTGTACGCTTCTCAATAATTCTCCTTTATAGTATATACTCCCTGTATATGAAGGCAGGTGCTCCTCCAAATATGCAACTTGCGACTCCAGATTGACTATTATTTTAGTTGGAAGGCAAAATGCACGATGATGAGCTCATTTGCTTAGAGGGCACTCAGTTCGGTTAAAATAAATTGGCTTATAGCTTTTTTGTATTGTAGCTAATTTATTTTGCACTATAGATCTTGGTGGCATTTTATGTAATTAAATTTAAAAAAATAAAAGTAGAAAAAACATGTTAGCCTCATCATGGACAATACAAACGAATACGAGGAAAAAAGAAAAAAACAAAAAAGCCCAAAAAACAAAAAAAATACAAAATTAAGGAATAGTGAACCAGAAGTCAGAAGCTGAAGCCGAAACAAGTAGAGTCTTATTTAACTAATCTACCATGCAATAGTTGTCATTCCTGCTGCTATCTCAGAAACTTGATCTCTGGAGTTTGTGAAAAGCCAAACTCTGGACCTTGCCCAACAATCTAACTCATTTGTACTTAAACTCTTAGCTTTTTAATTTCATTTTTTTTATTTTTTTTATTTGTTATATTCCATTGCATTGCGATGATATAATCTTTTTATTTTTGCAAATAAGCACCTCTCAATTTTGCAAATGGGTGTTTCTTTTGTGTACCGTACGACGTTTTGGACTCCGGTGTCGCACACCTGATCTTCGTTTTAATATGTGGGCTCGAGATCCACACGAATATCGGAGCAGATTTGATTCCCGTCAATTTGCAAAGCAGCAGCGCTTTATTGGCAGCAGTGTTCTGTAAACAAATCACAAATTATATATAAAATTCTGCAATCTTCAGTCTTACGGTAGATAAAATTGACCTTCGGTGAGTTACCTGCGAGTATATGAAAACAAGTAGGACAGAAAAGAATGAGTATATGAAATTGCCACATATTTGGTTCTTCAGATTGAACAATCCTAAATAAAAGGGTCACAAGTACGGGGTAACTTTATTTTGTAGAATGTAGATTGACAATTCCTAGTGGACAATATCTTCAGTTACACAATGGACCCCTAAATCCTAATGCACATGACCAGCACGTTGCCTCCTGTGGTTGTAGTTGTAGAGAGGGAGCTCAAAGAGGAAAGCCAGCTTGATCCACCCAGGCAGGATTCCATACACAGTAGGCGCCAACGGGACAATAGGGCTGCACACAATCAACAATAAACTATATTTTATATATATATATATATATATATATATATATATATATATATATATATATATATATATATATATATACAGCAGGTAGCTATTTAGTTACTCTCTGAAGATAAAGCAATGGCTGGAGATGGACAGTATATCAAGGTAAGAACAAGTATTTATGCGGATCCGTTCTGCAATCGTTTAATCACTGCAGTAACTGTGCGCTTGGGCAGCTGTGTGTCAGGGATCAATGGCTGAGATTGAGTGTCGACTGGAATTAGAACGCACAGTTTTTTCTTCTGAAAGATTCCTAGTCCAAGCTCAATCTTAGCCACCCGATTTCCCGACCCAATGGCTGCTCAAGCAGCCCTGCATACTTGCTCCAATTGTTGAACAAGATGAAGCCTTGCGCATAGTAATACACACCTGGTGGTTTTCTTGTAAAGACGATATTCCTCCGTGCCACTGAACCGCTTGTCAGCAGATTTCTTCAAGGAGAAACGAAGAAAATCGTTGATCAAGAAGTATTACCATGCTAGGGAGTCAGTAAAAATGGATAGAATTTTCAACAATGGATTCTAACCTCCAGAAGCGGGATGCCACTAACAAAGAGAAGCAACCAGGACAGGAAGATAGGCCCAGAAATTACAAGCCATTCAGCTCCTGAGAGAACTGGAGTTGACGCCACAAATATTCCCCACCAGAGCAACATCTACACATCATACCACACACAGATGGTAACAGCAAACTAGTAGGAGAACCTGACAACTTCCACTAAAAAGTAGAACGAAATAACATCCTCTTGATATCATTACAAACAAATTATGCCATGTCTACATTGTTAGTCTGTCAGAGATGAAACCAGCGTGGTTCTGTGAAGTAGCTCTGATTATGTTAAGAGGGCAGAGGCTAAGAGATCACACTAGTTTCAGTTCGAAAATTAATTGTTTATAAAGTTACATTCATGTCATTTATAATAGTAGATAGAAATACATTCTTGCAATCAGTATTCTTGAAACATTCTACATTAGGTTGTTGGCGATATAAATTGGTAAGAGCTGCCTTTAAATGCACAAACATGTCTGTCTAAAACAGTACAGAGGCTTTCCACACAAAAAGTCGAGTTAACTAACCTCCCCGAAGTAATTTGGGTGACGAGAATACCTCCAAAGACCCACATTACACCACTTTTCCCTGTTACCGGAGAACTCTTGTACAAAAGCTTCTGCTGATCAGCAGCTGCTTCAATACAAAACCCCAAGAACCACATAGCCCAACCAATGATGTCTTGGGCTTTAATTGAGGATTTATATCACTTTCGTTCACAATTGTAACTGGTAAGCTGACGGTCCAAACCCAGGCAGCCTGGGTCAATTCAGGAATGAAAAGCTCAGTCAAATTTTGTTTAGGAAAATACATGGTGGACTCTTCCTCTTTCTTATAAAACACATCTTGACTGATACCTGAAAGAGCCAGAACACCGCTAGTTTGGACAAACTGTTGCGGATCTTATCAAACCGGCGGTCCTCTCCCCATTGCAATATCCTATGGATGTAAGTACATAGTACAATAATTAGGGGCTCACATGGGCAGGTTGATAATATGATTCTATCGAGCTAAGGATCATATCTTCTAATTAATGGGTTCCGACTGCAGTACCCTACTCTATGAAGATGAAAAATGAGACTGGGATTAACTGAAACATGTAGAAATAATTGCACAAAATGCAGTGGCATGACCAAGCTATTAACCACCGTAGCCTGACCAACTATATGCAACAAGATCTCAACATCAATTGACTATTGATCATACATATAGAATTTCATGTCTACAGAATCATTCTTATCTTTTAAGAACATACCTCATTAGTAAAAATAGTCCTAAGCGAAGGCCCCAAACAATAACAAGTGCTGTGAACACAACCTGACAATTGAATCAATGTTGGGAAGTGCATGGAAGTTAAGAAGAACAATTGCAATGTATTGCTCCAAAAATGTTAGTACTTGAATGAATGAATTGCTGGCTGATGAAACAGAGGAAAACCAATACATGTTGTTAGATTCCTTCAAGAAAACATGTATAGGATTGTCAGCTTTGGTAAGAAATCACAACAGCATCATCAACAAGTTCATCTTTTTCATTGTGTAAAGGAATTTCATTCGTATGCATTTCCGAATTCCGAGGCAGTTCACCTGGATATTAATGCTGAAATATACAACATTTTTACGCTGAAGCTAAACATGAGCAAATCCATGCCAAATGGCCCAAATCTGAAACAATGCAGGATACCTGTTTGTTTTTGAAACAGAAAGCTTCCGATTTCCAATAATAGAAGCCACAGTCTACAGAGTTCAGAAACGAAAAGAAAAGGAAAGACAGAACAGAGACGGCAGGCAACCCTGCTCGTCCGAAACAGAGTTCGACCAAAGCAAACAACTTCCTCAGCACTGCTAGTTAGTTACAGCCCAGCAAAAGATAAGCTATCCTTCTCCACTGAACAGAGCCCACAATAGAAAGAATGGCTCAAATCTGAAACAACTATAAAGGTTAACTTTCAGTTGGGCAACCTTTTACATATACTCAAGAAACGAATTGTTGTAACTGAGCATCTTAATCGAGGAACAGAGGTCCAGGACACAGCAACAGAGGAGAGATGTGCACTCCTCCAGGTCGAACAGTGAAGGATTTTTTTCCCCATATTGATTTAGGCTTTAATTGTTTTAAGACTTGTAGCTAAAAACTGGGCAAAAGTAGTTAACTCTGGTTGAGTCAACTGCATATTTGGTGAACATGTGCAGCAAAGAAAACAAGCTGTGACTGAAAACTGCATACCTGACGGAAGTGGCATGCTCCCTTGAGATACAGTGTTAGGATGGCAAGTATAACAAAGTTTGTACTACCTGAAAAGAAAGAGGGAAATAAATAGTCAACAAGTCAGAGATGAAATTTTGATGCATCTAGGATTAGTTGCGTCCTGGATTAGGATTTTTTTCCCCATATTGATTTAGGCTTTAATTGTTTTAAGACTTGTAGCTAAAAACTGGGCAAAAGTAGTGACTCTGATTGAGTCAACTGCATATTTGGTGAACATGTGCAGCAAAGAAAACAAGCTGTGACTGAAAACTGCATACCTGACGGAAGTGGCATGCTCCCTTGAGATACAGTGTTAGGATGGCAAGTATAACAAAGTTCCTGCCCGTGACACGTGGAGCTCCCCGATACCATGGCCTCCTCTTCAATCTCAACCGTCCGATCTAGCATCCAAATTTAGACGAAGGAATGCGCCCCTTGCCTTGTGATGCAACCATTCCCATTTGGACACTAAGAAAAGTTCTCCACACTTCTCTTGTCGCGCTTGCTTCTATCTGATTCTAAGCCCAAAACGTATGGGCCATGCTACTTCTATTGTGACGTTTGCGTCTTTCTATCAGACCACTTCGCGTGGGCACCCATCACAGGTCACACGGCCCAAAAATCACAACGCTGCAGGTAGCGGTCATAGCTACACTGTATTTCCCAATGTAGGTGAGTTACCACTTCACCAGTTGGTTTTCACCACCACATGCATCGAGAGCGGCAGCAATAGATGGAGGAAGCTCTGAGCTAGGTTGCTTGCAGCGGGGCGCTTGCTAAGGATCAAGGGCAAGATCAGTGCTCCCCAATTCTTGCATTGTTACTGATGTTGTTGGTTTTCTGCAAGCTCCAAGGGTATGGCAATGATAGCAACTCCTTTCTTCCTAAATGGTTACAGTGGCACTGAGGCAGCTGTTGGTAGGGTAAAACTGAAACAATAAACATATGGATCAGACAACATTATCTTCATAATATGCTTAAGTTATCATCATATCATGTTATCTTACAAAATTATCTCTATACATATGAAAAATTATCTTCATTTATTACAAAATAACTTATTTTGTGTTACCAATAGTTATCTATCTTGCACTTTTAACAAATTACCACCGAATGTTTTGTAAGTTACCATACATACTTTTGACAAATTACCACCCTAAATGCAAAAAACAACTATCTTCAAAACTTACCATCAATTTGACCCTATGGTATATCATCTGCGGTTCTAACAAATTACCACCCTAGGTTCAAAATTATCATCAATTGCACATTGAGTTATCACCTGCAGCTTCAATAAATTACAAGCCTATGTAAAAAAAGTTACCATCAATATTATCAATCTGAAAAATTGGAAAATTACCCTCAGTTGCACTAAATTACCATCTTATATTTAAACAAGTTACCGCCTAAAGTTCTATAAGTTTTTATCCATCAGTTGTGCGCTAAGTTACCATCTACAATTAAACAAAGTTGCATCCTAAGTTCAAAATTATCATCAGTTTTTGTGTTTTTTAGGTTAAAAAAGGACAGATGTAGTCTAAGTTACCATTTACAATTTTAACAAATTACCGCCAAAAGTTCTATAGGTTTTCATCTATCTTTTTGTTGGTAGAATAAATTAGCTAGATAAAAAGCCCATACCAACAGGACTTATTTTACCTTCTTGTAAGTACCATGCATTAGCAGTCTCCATTGGATAAAGTTCCCCACCCCTACCTACTTGCCACTTGATTTGGAAAATTAAATTAATAAATTGTGTAGGAGTGCAGATATTGCCATCAGTCTCACCTTCGAAGTCACCATATGTGTTTTCTTTAAAAAAAATTATCACCTTGAATTCTACAAGAGTTCAAAATTACCGTCATTTCAGCTATAGGTTGCATTTGTATTTTTAATACTTGCCACTTAAACTACAGCCATGTGCAATGCCAATTATAAGTTTATGGCCCTGTTCAAAAGTGTCGTGGCATTTGGTTGTGGTTTTCTGTAGAATATTAGTATTTGGGGCAATTGGCCACACCTCAATGGGAGGGGGCGCCTTCTGTTATATATGGCCGGTTGGCCTGCTGTACAAGGCAAGGATAATTCCCCTGATTTACATCTGCTATCTATAGCAGCTAGGATATCCATAGACTATCTATAGTAACTAATCCCTGATTTACATCTGCTATCTATAGCAGCTAGGATATCCACAGACGGCATATTCTATTGCCTAACACCACTTGCATGATCGCGTGGGAGGCTCCCGGACGCAAAGGCTGGATCGAAATTCTCGAAAGAGTGCTGTCGGAAGCCCTTTAGTCATGATGTCGGCGAACTGTTGAGAGGAGGGCACATGGAGAACCCGAATCTCACCAAGGGCCACCTTTTCGCGGACGAAGTGAATGTCGATCTCGATGTGCTTTGTTCGCTTGTGGTGGACGGGGTTGGTCGTCATGTAGACGGCGCTGACGTTGTCGCAGAAGACAACAGTGGCGGAGGGCAGCTGGATGTGGAGCTCCTGGAGTAACTGTCGAAGCCAGCAGCACTCAGCCACAACGTGAGCCACAGCCCGATACTCTGCCTCGGCGCTGGAGCGGGACACCGTGGTCTGACGTTTGGAGGACCAGGAAACCAGATTGTCGCCGAGATAGACGCAGAAGCCGGAGGTGGAACGTCGAGTCCGGCAGCCCGCCCGGTCGGCGTCGAGTAGGCGGTCGGTTTGTCGGCGGACCGGTCTTGATGTGAAGACCCGAGGAGAGTGTCCCCTGGACGAAGCGTAGGATGCGCTTAATGAGCGCACGGTGAGGTTCGCGTGGGGTGTGCATGAAGAGGCACACTGTTGAGCGAAGATATGCGGATCGGGACGAGTCGGCGTCGGTCTTGGAGAGCTCCCGCCAGCTCACAGTACTCGGATCGTCCTTGACGACAAGAGATCCCGTCGGTCGCGGATAGCTTGGCATGAGTGTCAACAGGTGTCGATGTCGGATGACACTCAGCCATGCCCGCGCGCTGAAGAAGCTCGACGGCGTACTGTCGCTGGGAAAGGAAGAGACCATCTGAGGAGCGCGTGATGATGATCCGAGGAAGTGGTGAAGCGCCAAGATCCGTCATGGCGAACTCAGAGCTCAGCCGAGTCATGATGCGCTGCAGGAGGGCCGAGGACGAGGCGGTGAGAACGATGTCGTCGACGTACAGCAGTAAGTAGGCGAGACTCGGCCCCTCTCGTAAAACGAAAAGGGACGTGTCGGAGGTGGAGGCGACGAAGCCGAGCTTCCGGACGAAGGTGGCGAAGCGCTGGTACCAGGCCCGCGGAGCCTGCTTCAGTCCATACAAGGACTTCTGCAGACGGCAGACATGATCGGGGCACGTGGTCGATGAATCTGGCGGTGGCGGCGGCGATGAGCGGTCTCCTCGAGGTGGCCGTGAAGAAAGGCGTTCTTCACGTCCAGCTGGTGAATGGGCGAGCGCGGATGCGGCGATCTTGGTCTGAGATCGAATGGTGGCCGGTTTGACAACCGGGCTGAAGGTTTCGTCATAGTCGACGCCCTCGCGTTGTGAGAAGCCACGGACTACCCAGCGAGCCTTGTGGCGGGCGAGGGACCCATCGGCATGAAACTTGTGCCGGAAGATCCACTTCCCCGTCACGATGTTGGCTCCAGGGGGCCGCGGAACGAGCTGCCAGGTGTTGTTGTCGACGAGGGCCTGGTACTCATCCATCATCGCGGCGCGCCAGTTGGCGTCGGCCAGCGCACTGCGGTAGTTCGTCGGAACCGGCGACGGTGAGGATGATGTCGTGGCCTTGATCCTTCATACCGATGCGAGGAATGGCACCGTCATGGTGCGAGTGGCGCGGCGGCGGCGGCGGTGATGGAGCAGGAGATCTGCCGGTCTGCCGGTGTGGTGCCGTGGGTGGCGCCGGGCGTCGAGAGCCACGAGGGGCTCTTGGGGCATTCTGGGCTCGGACGTGAGCGCCGTATGGGAGCGGCGGACGTGACTCGTGGGAAGGGACCACTGCTGGGTCGAGCGGGGCAGGACCACGCCCGACCGTGTCGAAGAAGGCGATCCGTGTCGCGATGGCGGGCGGTGCTCAACATCCGAGTGGGATGGAGCAACCACGGGCGTCGAGGATGAAATCCCACTGCAACAACGATGGGACAAGGCAAGAAACCATATCGTCGTCGAGGAGAAAATCTAGGGAAGCGGAGGAGGGTGAGGCGGCTGAGGTGGCTGCAAAGGGAAAGTTGGTCTCGTCGAATGTAACATGGCGAGAGATGATGATCTGACGGGTCGATAGGTCAAAGCAGCGGTAACCTTTGTGCGAGGGGGGATATCCTAGGAAGGCGATGCCGTGGTGGCGCGAGGCGAGCTTATGTTTGGAGGTTGCTTGCATGTTGGGGTAACAGAGGCACCCAAAACACGCAGATGGCTATAGGTTGGCGGTGGTTATGCGAGGCAGTGTAGGGATTTCATCTTTGAATGGAGGAGGATGGGCGCCTATTATGGAGGTAGCAGGCTGTCATGAGTCCCTCGGCCCAATATGTGGGTGGCAGGGAGGCATGGAGGAGCATGGTACGAATGGAATTGTTGAGTGTGCGGATGATGCGTTCAGCCTTGCCATTTTGGGATGATGTGTAGGGGCGGGGAGGCGAAGGTGAGTACCTTGAGCAGCGAGGAATTTGATGTTGGCGGTGTTCTGAATTCAATGGTCGTTATCGGCTGAAAACATTTGACGGGAGGTGAATTGTGTTTTGGCAAAGGCGTAAAGCTCAACTAAGTGTTGGTGAGCGTCGATTTGTTTGGAGCGGAAAAACCAACAATGAGTGAGTGAAATCATCCAAACAGACCAAGTAATAAGAAAAACCAGACAGACTATTGATGGGGGAAGTCCATACATCACAATGAACAAGTGCAAAAGGTGCATGAGTTATGGAATGCGAAGAACTGAAGGGTAGACGTGTATGCTTGCCCATCTGACATGAGTGGCATAGCGAATGGTCTACTTTATTGCAGGAAACAGCACGAAGTTTGTTGAGGCGTTCTAAGGTGGCGGGGGTGGATGACCAGACGTTGATGCCACGAGTCGACGGCGACCAGAGAGAGCATGAGGTGGGCGCCGGTGTAGAGGCGGGCATGGTGTATAGGTCCCGTCGCGATTACAGCGGAGAATCACACATCCCGTCCGAGATCCTTAACGAAAAACCATGGGCGTCAAATTCAAAGGAACAACTATTGTCGCGAGTGAATTGGCGAACGGATAACAGGTTGCGGACTATGGATGGTGCGACAAGAATATTATTAAGAGCGAAATTTGTTGTAGGTGTAGGAAGGATGGAATGACCTCGGGCGTGGCAGAATACTAGTGCCATTACCTCATCGTTATTGAGGAGATGGAAGAGGAAGGCGTTGGGTAAGCATACCATCCGGGGACGTCATGTGCGTGGAGGCGCCGAGTCAACGACCAGGCGAGTTGCCTGCAGTTGCATGTTCTGCAGGCGGCGATGAGGCCACCGCATCCTGTCTTTGGTGGAGGTGGTGGGCCGTTGGAGGGCGCTTTGAAGTGGAGCGGGCGGTGTGGGCTGTGGGGAAGGCAGAGATGCCTGTTGCGCCAGTAGAGGCACCAGGACCGCCAGAGCGCCAGAGCCTCCTCGCGGCGCCGTCGAGAGGGTGTGCGCGCTCTCCGGGGCCACACGTCACGGCCCAGTCCGGTTGAAGCCCAGGAACGCGTTTGTTGGTGCTGGGACTGCCGGAGTTGTTGTAGAAGCCGCCGGAGGAGTGGGGAAGGATCTTGGCGCCCTTTTGGTGTTAGGCGCCGCCACCGCTGCTCTTCTTCTTGAAACCGCCATTAGAGGAGGCAGCAGCCAGGAGGGCGGTGGCAGCACGCGTCTTCGTCATTTTACGTGCAGCTCCTTGAGAAGGAGGCGATGGCGTCGCGGTGGCGAGGGGGAGGCTGCCGTCCGGCGATGTTGTCGGCGACGCCGAGTAGACCTCGTTGAGTCCGCGCAGAGGTTGAGGGCGAGATTGGGTTCGAGACAGGCGCCCAACGTCGCGCGCTTCGTCGGCCTTCTCCTTCATGCGAACGCAGTAGGCGTCAATGGACAGGTCCCCTTGAGTCATCGAGTGGAACTCGTGATTCAAGAAGATGGCGCGAGGAGCTTTATTCGCCTGGAACACCGCGCCGATGGCCGCCCAAAGAGCGCTCGCCGTCTGTGTGTTGTCGGTCATGGCGAGGTTGAGGACGGCGTCAGAGACGGTGCTGTACATCCATCCGCGGATGCAGAAGTCAGCCTGCGTCCAGGTCTCGTCGGAGCGCAAGGTGGAGGCGGTGGCGAGATGATGCAGCAGCCCGAATTTCCCACATGTGGCCTGGAACGCCGTCGACCACTTGGTGAAGTTGGAGGGCTTTAACTCGAGAGTCATGGGGACGTGGAGCTTGATGTTGATGGTGGCGAAGGGGCAGATCACGGGGGCAGCATCGCTCTTAAGGGTGCCGCTGGGGGCAGAGGTGAGATCTGATTCGGTTCCCATAGGGAGGGGTGGAAGAGGGCGGCGCCTAAAGGGGAGGTGGGCGGCGCTGGAGAAAAAAAAGATCGCGAGAGAGGGCGGCGCCCAAGGGGAGGTGGGCGGCGCTGGAGGAAAAGATCGCGAGATTAGACCGGGATCGGGACCGGAACTTCTGATACCATGTAGAATATTAGTATTTGGGGCAATTGGCCACACCTCAATGGGAGGGCGTATACATTATATATGGCGGTTGGCTTTCTTTGTACAAGGCAAGGATAATTCCCCTGATTTACATCTGCTATCTATAGCAGCTAGGATATCCATAGACTATCTATAGTAACTAATCCCTGATTTACATCTGCTATCTATAGCAGCTAGGATATCCACAGACGGCATATTCTATTGCCTAACATTTTCGACTGATTGCAAGAGAGATTGAGTGAGTAAAGAATACTCACGTTGAGAAGCCACTCCGTTCAAAGCGGTTCCTGTAGTGACTCCTACAAACGGCTTGTAGAAACCACCTTGAGAAACCACTTCATTCAAAAGCCAACTTCTAAAAGTCGAAGTTTAAAAGCAGGCCTATAATCGCTTAAGGCGTGCTTGAAAAATCACTTTAGTTTGTTTTGGGAGAGCTTCATAACATATAATTCAATATTCGAAAATTTATATCCCTTGAATTGCATACATTGTTCCTTAAGTGTAGAATTTTGTTTAAACACTCCAATCTTCCTATAGTGTAAGATAAAATGTGATGTTCATTGTATGGTTTTGGATCATGTTAAATGATATATATCACTCTCTTTTGATACTCCATTATAATGCATGGGCACCTTACTAGTTCTTGTAAACCATGAACTATAGCATGCCAAATTTAGCATGATAACTATGAAATTTAGATACAAGTCATAATTGCCTTAAAACCATGTGCAGAAGTGATACAGTAAGAGCATCGATGTATAGTGTGTCATAGCTTCAGGAGGGAGAATGTACCATATTAGCTTTAAGCTACCGCTCAAAATCCTACAGTCCAATGCATAATAGCTTTAGGATGGGTTAAGAGCATCGATGTATAGTGGCTTGGTGTAATAGCTGCAAGAGGGAGAATGTACCATATTAGCTTAAGCTACCGCTCAAAATCATCTTATTTATTTTATCGAGAAAGCAAAAACATATAGTTCTATTTAAAGCTGCCATCCTTGATAATGTGGCATCTCTCTCGATGACTTTCCATGGTGCGACATTGAAGATGCTCTAAAGCGGTGTATCTACACCGAACCTACAAAGCGAATTTTCTTGAAAAATAATATGAACAACGAACATAGTGTTGAATATTTGCAACTAAGATCATGTTTGCAGAATTGCTATAGGTCTATGTAGTATTGCTAATGTGGTGTTGAAATATTAAAATTTAAAAATACGAAAATTGTTGTACAACTATGATCTATATCATGATTCGTGGCAACTATGCCCATGAAATGGCAGGAATGTCATATGCCTCTCCTGCGGCACATAACCAGCGGCTGCCCACCTTGGTCTTGTGACCTTGTCCCTAATTGACGTTAGCACTCCTTAAAATTGACTTCAAAAATTCAAAATGAAATTGACTTCAAAAATTCAAAATGAAATTGACTTCAAAAATTCAAAATTTAACTCCTTAAGGTGTAGAATACACACATCTATACAACCTTGGCAAGCACCGTTTAGCTGGTTCAACCACGCATTTCTAAAAGACTAAAAGTCATTAGCCATTACAAACTGCCACTGTGCACTCTTTGGGTTCAGTTCCTGTTTTACGCCAGTTGGGACTTGGGAATAAGTTATTGGGCTACTACTGCATTTGTGGTTCTCAACGTTCTTCGAAAAACTGCAACAAATAACTTGTCAAACAATTGCCCTCCACGCTCCGTGACAACCTCAAATGACACCCAGATAGACCACTCATCCAAAAATCTAGTAAAGTAGGGTGCTTAGGTCAAGGATACAAATCTCAAAACCTGCCGAGCGATCAGTAACAAAAACCGATTGAAATTCGAATATTAAAATTTGAATTAGGGCTGTTTTAAAACTAGTGTACCTGACCGGTTCTGCAAAAAAACCGAAAAACGAATTGGGGCTGTTTTAAAAAACCGGAAAAACCGCTACCAAAACCGGGAAAGCTAGAGAAAACAGGTTATGGACAATTAGCAATTAGAATAATGCAAATACCAATAGCGACGACACGACCAATGCCAGCGAGCAAACCCACCCTGCCTGCACTCCCAAAGACCCTGCAGTCCCGGCCGGGCGGTTCGGTACGCCAGACGATCCCGCGCCGCTTCTTATCACCTGAAGAGATGGAGCAACGCGAGGCGGTGCGGTGCGTGCTTCAACTGCGACGAGAAATTCATCCCCGGCCACCGCTGCAAGCGTCTGTTCCTTCTCTTTGCTCCCAGCAGGGGCTCAGACGATGAGACCGAGTTTGACATGGAGTCCAAGAGTGCAGAGCAGAGCATCTCCCTGTATGCAGCAACTGGCATCACGCCGCGGGCAAGTCAGACGATCCAGCTCAACATTTCGGTGGGCGGATTAACTTTGCTCCATGTTGGATTCGGGCTCCACACACAACTTCATCACCACCGCCAGTGCGCCCACCGCAAGAACGTAGCGATCCGGCCACGCCATGGCTTGCGGGTAATGGTAGCCAATGGAGACAAAATGCACAAGACTAGTTTACATCGGCGGTGAGCTGCGGATCGATCAAGAAGACTAAAAAATAGACTGCTACTCGCTACAATTAGACGGTTTCGACGTCGTGCTTGGGGTTCAGTGGCTCCGCACCCTAGGACCTATCCTTTGGGACTTTGAAACCCTCAGCATGACCTTCTAGCGAGGAGATCATAAAGTGCAATGGCGGGCGTCGTCGCTCGCAATCGCCACGCACTTGCGCCATCTCAGGGGCCAATCTGATGGATACCCTGCTGCAGGAATTCAGCGGTTTGTTCGAGTCTCCTCATGGACTGCCTCCCCCACGAGCGCATGACCACCGCATACACCTTTTGCCAGACACGGCTCCAGTCTCTGCCCGCCCTTACCGATATCCCCAACTTTAAAGATGAGCTGGAACATCGGTGTGGGGAGATGTTGAAGCAAGGGATCATTCGCCCAAGTACCTCGGCATATTCTTCACCAGTCCTACTTGACAAGAAGCACGACGGTACCTAGCGCTTTTACGTCGACTACCGTGCTCTCAACAGTAAGACAGTCAAAGACAACTTTCCGATCCCGGTAGTGGATGAGCTTTTGGATGAGTTGCGGGGTGCCAAATTCTTCACCAAATTGGACCTTCGGTCGGGATATCATCAAGTACGGATGTACATATTGAGAAGACGGCCTTCCGTACCCATGAAGGTCTCTTTGAATTTCTGGTCATGCCCTTCGGTCTGACAAATGCTCCAACGACATTTCGAGCGCCATGAATAGTATCCTTCGCCTCACCGCTGTGGGTTTGTTTTGGTGTTCTTCGATGATATCCTCATCTATAGTCCATCCTGGGTGGAGCATTTGCGCCACGTTCGGGCAGTCCTTCGGCTCCTGCATCTCCATCAGCTCTTCCTTAAACGGTCTAAGTGCTTCTTCGGCAAACCAACAGTGGCCTATTTGGGACATGTCATCTCTGTTGCGGGAGTCGCCATGGATGATACCAAGGTGCAGGCAGTCTGCGAGTGGCCAGAACCAAGCTCAGTTCGGGCCCTTCGCGGATTCCTTGGTCTGGCGGGCTATTATCACAAGTTCATTCAAGGATTTGGGGCGATTGCGGAGCCGCTTACTCGTCTGCTGAAAAAATATGCTTTTTCTTGGACAACAGAAGCCGCAGGAGCCTTCCAGACCCTCACAAATGCTCTTACTACAGCACCAGTATTGCAACTTCCAAACTTCGACCTTGAGTTTGTGGTGGAGTGTGATGCTTCGGGGTCCGGCATCGGGGCAGTTTTACACCAAGGCAAAGGCCCCATCGCTTTCTTCAACCGGGTGCTGGCTGCCCGGCACGCTCACCTGGCAGCATATGAGCGAGAACTTATGGGTCCATATTTATGGGGGCATCACTTCGCCATCCGGACGGACCATTATAGCCTCAAATTTTTACTAGATCAACGCCTTTCTACCATACCTCAACATCGCTGGGTCAGCAAGCTATTTGGTTATGATTTTCGTGTGGAATTCAAGCCCGGCCGACTGAATATTGTGGCGGATGCATTGTCCCGTTGCGCAGATGGGACAGGGGCAGTCTGTGCGATATCCGGGCCTGATTTCGCCCTTTTCCATGACTTGCGGACTGAGGCTGCATCCGCACCAGAACTGGTTGCTCTACGGGCACAGATTGAAGCTGGATCATTGGGTGCGCAGATTTGGGATGATATTGCGATGGATTTTGTGGAAGGATTACCGCGCGTTAATAGCAAAACAGTGATTCTCACGGTTATCGATCGCTTTTCCAAATATGTGCATTTCCTTCCATTGGCTCACCCCTATACGGCAAATTCTGTGGCCAGAGTGTTCTTTGATGTTTTTCATGTTAGTCTGCTCAAACCATACTTTGGCACTCCTCCGACTGAGCCACCAGTCCTGCCGGAACTCCATCATGGTCGTATTGCACCGGTTCCACAGCATGTCATCCGCGTCCGGCAAAGCAATGGAGTGCGTGAGATTTTAGTGCACTGGGAGGGATTGCATGCCTCTGAGGCCACTTGGGAGCCATTGGATCAGTTTCGTCGTCAATATCCATTATTCAAGCTCGAGGACGAGCTATTTTTCGAGGAAGGGAGAAATGTCAGGCCTGGGCGATTTGGCAAAGTTTACTCCAGAAGCACTGCCGTAGGATCTCCAAGCGAGATTGCAGAGTCTTCAGGTTAGGTTAGCTATTGTAATTCGTATTCAAATTGGTATTAGATTACGACTCGGTCGAGGAATAAGAAGTGTATTAGGACTAAAGGGTTTTGTGAATCCGGATTAGCCGTGATGGTTTGGACTCTCCTCTATATATAAAGGGGATGAGATGAAGTAATAAAGCAAGGAAGAAATTACCCAACTCTTACCCTTCTCCTGGTCTGACTGCTCCAAACCCTAACTCTCCGGTCTAACCGCCGCTCCTTCCCCGGTCTGATCGCCACTCTTCCGCCGGTCTAACCGCCGGCGTAATCCTCTTTTCCCTCTTCCAGTTCGCCGTTCTTCAGCACGGCGCCACCAACGTCTTCCGATTCTGCGCCGCCTGCAGCCCACACATACAACCTAAGATCTAGGCGTGACAATCTCCTTATGTGTGCCCAAGTGACATGCTATAGAAAGTAGAAAGTGAAAAGTTGTGCTTCGCATAAAACCAACATAGAAAGCAGAAATGGCAGGAAGGCATACAGTTTGATGCCAAAGATCCATATAAAAATTGACTGCGCTTTGACCTTTGAATTTCAGTGAAGTCTGATAATTTAATTGTGGTAACTGTTACACAACGACATGAAGATTAGGTATATTTTTTTCTAGTACCAGACAGAAAAGGTAACAATCTAAAATAATTGCCTATTTATGATAAATAATAGGTAAGATGGTCAGTCAGTGAGAAATTTTCACTTCCCTACAATTTTGGATATGATGTTATTGAAAACAACACGAAATATGAACCTAAACCATTTGGACATGTGAGAACATCAACATAACGTTACTGTATCATTTTTCAGAAACACTCACGAAATTTTGTTAGAATAAAATATTATCATTGTACTACTACTGGAGAGAAACCGCCAGAATACCATGACAAGTAGCTAGTAGACAAGTAGCCAGAATACCAGAATATTATCATTAGTTGAGAACTCTTAAGAATGAATTAATAGGATGACGTATCCACAGAGTTGAAAAGATATTACCATGACAAGTAGCTAGTAGAAGCAGCACATCAAGTAATCTCCATCCCAGGGCCTCAATAACATAAAAGAAAAATCAAATTTTCAATTGATATTCCACATGGAGGTACATAAGAAGCTAAATGAACTTAAGATAAGAAATATAAACGTCATATATCAGTTCGGACAGAATATCAAAGGCAAGCATAATGTGGTCTTTCACAGTCAACTTGAGACTCCCTAAAATTTCCACAACTTTGATACATTTCTTTGTATTTTAATCGCTTTACATACAATTTTTCCACCACCCATCCTACAAGTGGGGAGTGGGAATAAGTGGCCAAATTTGGGAGAGGAGAGAAGTTATAAACTCTTTGTGGCTAAAAGTGTTTATACCATTGCCATCCCCAAAATAAAATATATCTCAAGTATATAAATACTAAAGAAAAGACCAAGTGACCAACACATGAAAATGCATATTAATAAAATTTAGATATCATTGTGTCAACGCATAACTTATCTAGCCAACTTAATCACAGAATCGTCCATCTTCAAAAAAACAGAAAAGCATATCACTTTTTACGGGTTCAAACACTTCTAAGTTACTCAGACATCACTTTTATGGGTTCAAATATTTCTAAGTAACCCACATATCAAACCGGGGTACCTTCTTACGTTGACCCTTTAGCATATAAAATGTGCGCACAGCAGAAGCCCTGGCAGAAACCCTGAATGAAAGAAGAATTAGAATCTTAAAACCCAAATAGTAGATGTAAGAAATAAATTAACAATAAAGAAGGCCAGTAGTGTTAGTATTAAAAAGAGAATATCAAGCAGTCAGAGCATCCGGTGCATTGCACCTCCAAAGAAGTAAAATGCCTGAGGCCAAGCAATCTTAAACATCAGCAGAGTGTGCCGAGTTAGTAAATATGTCAAGCACATCGAAGTGCTGCATCGTAAAGGCTCCCTGTGTAATTGGGAACATTTACTTAGAAAAGTATTAGAGTTTAACAGAAGTATGCAGGCTTGCCACTGTACAAATAAAATAAAAAGGCATTTCCAATTTGCAAAATTACACTATAAGCCTTTAAACTACTTCAGTATGTGCAATTAAGCCCTCAAAGTTCAATTTTGTTGATTTGAGCCTCTCAACTAGTTTTGTGCAATGAAGCCCTTTATGTATGATTTTGTTGATTTGCACCCATATTATTTGATTTTGTTCAATCAAGACCTTTATTATTGAAAATTATCTAATAAGACCCTTCCAACTAATATATCTATGATATGGACTTTAATTTGAGCCAATGGGGATTGGTAACTGCAATCTAATAAGGTAATTAACCATTTTCTAGACTTGTTAATGTTCTTTAGAGAAAATTCTCACCAAAATAGTAAGTTGGTGATAAGATTGTACATAAAAAGACCTCTAATGCACCGGATTAATAGAAAAATTATATCTAAAACACATTGTGAAGCTTTAGTAATAGCTTATTAGTATGTCTTATTTGAACAAACAGTCAACATTGACACAAATCCGTTATCATGTCACCAATTTGTTATTTGTAGAAATAAATGGGGTCAATTAGACTGAATAAAAAAGGTCTTGAATAAACTAAATTGAACTTTAAAGGGCTTGATTGCACATACCTGAATAGTCCAGGGGGCTCAAATCATGCACAAACTAAAATAGTTTGAGCTCATAGTGCAATGTTGCCTATTAATGATTCAAGCATGAAATAAGTCATACAAAGTTCCTAATAATTCTCTAACCGCTCAGGAGTGCAGGCCGGCTCCCCCTCGTGCTGCAGGGGGTGGCGCTCTCTTGATTCTTTACCATAGAGCCGAATTCCATCTACGTATGGGAGCAGATCCGCGACCGCCTTTACAACAATTTTCTAGAGAACTACGTCGAGCGCGTCGACGCAGATCGACTCTTGTCAAACAAAACCCTCGAGAAGCTCGGGAGTACTTCAAGTGCCCATGAGGTCCGCCGCCAGGTCAAGGATGTCAACGAGACAACCATCATCAACGCAGCGATACAGGGCCTCTGCCCGGGCCACTGGCCGAGTACAACGCTCAAAAGCCAATTAAGACAGTGGTGAAGCTCTTCGACAAAATGGAAGAGTATGATAGGGCAGAGGAAGACAGGCGACGGCGCCAAGGTGACGACCCTGACACCAATCAGGCGGAGGACTTGATGAAGAACGGAGTCTCGCCGAAGGAAGGCTCCCCGAAGGGCAAGCGCAAGCAAAAGTCTGCGAGGGGCACCGCTGAGCGCAGCGACGCCGAGCACAAGCCCAAACCCAAGCGCAGTCAGCGTAGATCCCAAAAGGCCCCTCATGTCTTCGACAAAGAGGGCACCTCCCAGGACGCCATCACCGCCTCTCATGGGCTGGGGCCGCGACGAAAGACCCCGCGCAGAACAGGAAAACCAGGACTACGGCGCGTGGTGCGAGGCGCATGGCCATGGTGACCACTTTACGCAGGCATGCACCGCAATCGTCGCACTCTGGCGGGCCACCGCTAGGGGCCCGAGCCACAGGCGCCGCCCCGTCGTGCCCCACGTGTCACAGCCACAAGAGAGCCCACCACGAGCTCAGGCCCCTAAGGGGACCCAACGCCGGATCATCAATGTCATCTCCAGAGGCTCCTCGAGAGCCCCCGCAGCAAGCACCTTGAGTGCCGCATTGCGAAATCACTTTCACGCCCGCCGATGCCCATGGCGTGGAATTTTCCCACCAGGATCCCCTGGTCATCCAAGCTGCCATCGCGGGTTGCGACGTCAGGCGTGTTCTAGTCGATGGGTGCAGCTCCGCGAACGTCCTATTTGCGGCAGCCTTCGACCAAATGGGTATCCCTGAGTCGCTTGGGTCCATCGCGAATACCGCCTGTGGTTTCGGAGGTCACCACCGAAAGCTGGGCGAGTGCGCCTCCATGTCTTCTTTCGCCAGGGGCGACAATGCGAGGCGAAGACATCACCTTCGACATCGTCGACATTCCGCACCCTACAATGCCAAATTGGGGTGTCCAACCCTCAATTCCTTTGGAGCGGTCCCACACCACGGCTTCTTATGTATGAAGCTCACAGGCCCGCGAGGTGTCATCACAATCTTCGGTGACTGGGACCTCGCCCGGCGTGGGAGGCGCTGGAGCCCGCACCGCAAGGTGCACGCCTCACCGACAGTTAAAGGCGGACACGCCATCCGCCGGTTGACACCTAAACCCCGGCCAACAAGGTGGGGTCAAGAGGTGCCTCTCAAGCCAAAGGTCGGTTCGTGTCCACCGTGAGGGCCTTTCCCCCGGAGGTCGAACAAGACTTGCTCCAAGTTCTACGGACCAACGCAGATGTCTTCGCGTGGTCCCTAGAGGACATTAAAGGCATGAACCACGCCCTCATCGAGCACAACCTAGCGGTCCGCCCTGACGCCAAACCGATCAAATAGAGGCTTCGACACATGTCCATCGACCGGCAGCAAGCGACTAAGGTGGAGATAGCGAAACTTCTCCAGGCCGGAGTCATCCGCGAGGTCCAACACCCGGATTAGCTTGCCAACCCGGTGTTGGTGAAAAATGCCAGCGGCGCCTGGCGCACGTGCATTGACTTCACCGCCCTTAACAAGGCATGCCCGACCAAAATTTTATAAACACCAACCAAAATGACCCGCTGCAAGGTGTGAAAATGACACTAGCTGTGGATCACCTAACAATTATATACTAGCAAAAAAACCAGCATAACTAAGTCAAATTTAGAGAGGTTCCCCGACCATTGTTTTCTCTAAACGTACAAAATAATCCCTATATTTTCTGTACTTTATTTTTATTGTTCATCCCTATATTTTCTGTACTTTATTTTAATTGTTTTATCTAAACGTACAAAATAATCCCTATATTTTCTGTACTATGTTCCAGAATTACTAGCCAGACACTGGGAGAACACTATTGTACATGTGTAAACTAATTAACAGACAAATCATTATACCAAAATATACCACACTTGTTGCTGCAACAATAAAATTACATGCATGCATATACATACATACATATATCGCGTAAACTCGTTAACATTCATTAATTCGAAAAGACATCGATTTGGAAATGAATTCATTGATTTAGTATACTGAATCAATCATGGATGAAAAGTGTTAATCATAGATGAAAATTCTCAATCATGAAATCTGAGCACCATAGTGCCCCTGTGTATGTATGTATGTATGTATGTGTGTGTGCATGCACACGTGTGTGTAAATACACACACACACACACACACACACACACACACACACACACACACACACACACACACACATATATATATATATAATTAACTCGGACACCATGGTGCCTGGGCACCATGATGTAGATATTTCCCCTATGTATCTTGTGTGAAAACTTTTGAAATTTTTTGGATGTCGAGTTTAACAAGTTTACTAACTAATTCAAACAAGTTTGAACTGAAAATTGAATTACAGTTGCATTTTTATGATAGTTTGATTGTAATTATATGCTGATTATATATAAAAATTAGTAAGGCATGTGATCTAAATCCGTGAGAAACTTTGAAATCGAATATATTTTTTCAAATGTATATGTTTCATTTGAATTGTTATATTGTTATAGATAGATATATACCCTAAAACTGATATTTTCAAAAAATACATCCGAATTTTAATTGAATTCGCGCATTTGAAATCATGATACTTAGGCATGATGGTGCCCCCCATATGTATTCCCTCGATATATATGCACCCTTAGTTGGGTATTAATTTGGTAATGCCTGTGAGTAAAAATTATAAAATAAAGAGGAGCAAGACATTGTCATCGGCTATGAACATCATTAAGATTGATTTATGAAACAAGATAAATTATGAGTAGATGAATCATAGCATGGTATGCTATATTGAGCGAGATGTATTTGCAGGTATTAAAGATAAGAAGATTTTAGAGCATTTCAAAAGATTTTAGAGCGGCATAGGATAGTGAGCAAATCTCCATTTAGGATTTGAGGTGCTTGATGTATCTTTATTACGCTACATTCTGTATGGTTTCATATACTTTCTTTATTGTGATTTGTGTTAAAAACATGAACTCTTCAAGTATTGACCATTAAGTAAAATTTTCATATCAATGATGCATTTATGATATATTTTTTTGTTATATTATAATATAGTTCTAGACTTGTAGTATGCTAGATTGTTACTTGGTTCAAATTTAGCCCGAGGCGTGCTCTAATCCTGGATCCGCCACTGGTTGGAAGGCAAAATGCACGATGATGAGCTCATTTGCTTAGGCGGCACTCAGTTCAGCTAAAATAAATTGGCTTATAGTTTTTTGCACTATAGTTGGTTTATTTTGCACTATAGATGTTGGTGGCATTTTTGCGTAATTAAATTTTAAAAAATAAAAGTAGAAAAAACATGTTAGCCCCATCATGGACAATACGAACGAATACGGGAAAAAAAAGAAAAAACAGAAAAGCCCAAAAGCCAACAAAGCCAAAAAACAGAAAATACAAAATTAAGGAATAGTGAACCAGAAGTCAGAAGCTGAAGCCGAAACAAGAAGAGTCTTAATTAACTAATCTACCATGCAATAGTTGTGATTCCTCCTGCTATCTCAGAAACTTGATCCCTAGAGCTTGTGACAATACAAACAAATACGAGGAAAAGGAAAAAGAAGAAAAGCCAAAACACAGAAAATACAAAATTAAGGAATAGTGAACTAGAAATCAGAAGCTGAAACCGAAATGAGTAGGGTCTTATTTAACTAATCTACCATGCAATAGTTATGATTCCTACTGTTAGCTCAGAAACTTGATCCCTGGAGCTTGTGAAAGGCCAAACTCTTGAGCTTGCTCAACAATCTAACTCATTTGTACTTGAAAAAATTGATCATATACCCTCCCTTTAGATGAAAATTGAGGATTTACCCTCCTGACCCACGTGTCAGTGACTTATGATGACCCCACATGTCATTGAGATGTGGAGGGTAAATCCTCAATTTCCCAACTAAAGGGAGGGTATATGATCAAGTTTCCCTTTGTACTTAAACTCTTAGCTTTTTTATTTTTTATTTTTGATTTTTGAGATTTTTTTATTTTTTTATTCCTTTTGCATTGCGATGATATAATCTTTTTATTTTTGCAAATAAGCATCTCTACATTTTGCAAATGGGTGTTTCTTTTGTGTACCGTACGACGTTTTGGACTCCGGTGTCGCACACCTGATCTTCGTTTTAATAGGTGGGCTCGAGATCCACACGAATATCGGAGCAGATTTGATTCCCGTCAATTTGCAAAGCAGCAGCGCTTTATTGGCAGCAGTGTTCTGTAAACAAATCACAAATTATATATAAAATTCTGCAATCTTCAGTCTTACGGTAGATAAAATTGACCTTCGGTGAGTTACCTGCGAGTATATGAAAACAAGTAGGACAGAAAAGAATGAGTATATGAAATTGCCACATATTTGGTTCTTCAGATTGAACAATCCTAAATAAAAGGGTCACAAGTACGGGGTAACTTTATTTTGTAGAATGTAGATTGACAATTCCTAGTGGACAATATCTTCAGTTACATAATGGACCCCTAAATCCTAATGCACATGACCAGCACGTTGCCTCCTGTGGTTGTAGTTGTAGAGAGGGAGCTCAAAGAGGAAAGCCAGCTTGATCCACCCAGGCAGGATTCCATACACAGTAGGCGCCAACGGGACAAGAGGGCTGCACACAATCAACAATAAACTATACATATATATAAAGCAGGTAGCTATTTAGTTACTCTCTGAAGCTAAAGCAATGGCTGGAGATGGACAGTATATCAAGGTAAGAACATGTATTTATGCGGATCCGTTCTGCAATCGTTTAATCACTGCAGTAACTGTGCGCTTGGGCAGCTGTGTGTCAGGGATCAATGGCTGAGATTGAGTGTCGACTGGAATTAGAACGCACAGTTTTTTTTTCTGAAAGATTCCTAGTCCAAGCTCAATCTTAGCCACCCGATTTCCCGACCCAATGGCTGCTCAAGCAGCCCTGCATACTTGCTCCAATTGTTGAACAAGATGAAGCCTTGCGCATAGTAATACACACCTGGTGGTTTTCTTGTAAAGACGATATTCCTCCGTGCCACTGAACCGCTTGTCAGCAGATTTCTTCAAGGAGAAACGAAGAAAATCGTTGATCAAGAAGTATTACCATGCTAGGGAGTCAGTAAAAATGGATAGAATTTTCAACAATGGATTCTAACCTCCAGAAGCGGGATGCCACTAACAAAGAGAAGCAACCAGGACAGGAAGATAGGCCCAGAAATTACAAGCCATTCAGCTCCTGAGAGAACTGGAGTTGACGCCACAAATATTCCCCACCAGAGCAACATCTACACATCATACCACACACAGATGGTAACAGCAAACTAGTAGGAGGACTTGACAACTTACACTAAAAAGTAGAACGAAATAACATCCTCTTGATATCATTACAAACAAATTATGCCATGTCTACATTGTTAGTCTGTCAGAGATGAAACCAGCGTAGTTCTGTGAAGTAACTCTGATTATGTTAGAGGGCAGAGGCTAAGAGATCACACTAGTTTCAGTTCAAAAATTAATTGTTTATAAAGTTACATTCATGTCATTTATAATAGTAGATAGAAATACATTCTTGCAATCAGTATTCTTGAAACATTCTATATTAGGTTGTTGGCGATATAAATTGGTAAGAGCTGCCTTTAAATGCACAAACATGTCTGTCTAAAACAGTACAGAGGCTTTCCACTCACAAAGTCGAGTTAACTAACCTCCCCGAAGTATTTGGGTGACGAGAATACCTCCAAAGACCCACATTACACCACTTTTCCCTGTTACCCGGAGAACTCTTGTACAAAAGCTTCTGCTGATCAGCAGCTGCTTCAATACAAAACCCCAAGAACCACATAGCCCAACCAATGATGTCTTGGGCTTTAATTGAGGGATTTATATCACTTTCGTTCACAATTGTAACTGGTAAGCTGACGGTCCAAACCCAGGCAGCCTGGGTCAATTCAGGAATGAAAAGCTCAGTCAAATTTTGTTTAGGAAAATACATGGTGGACTCTTCCTCTTTCTTATAAAACACATCTTGACTGATACCTGAAAGAGCCAGAACACCGCTAGTTTGGACAAACTGTTGCGGATCTTATCAAACCGCGGTCCTCTCCCATTGCAATATCCTATGGATGTAAGTACATAGTACAATAATTAGGGGCTCACATGGGCAGGTTGATAATATGATTCTATCGAGCTAAGGATCATATCTTCTAATTAATGGGTTCCGACTGCAGTACCCTACTCTATGAAGATGAAAAATGAGACTGGGATTAACTGAAACATGTAGAAATAATTGCACAAAATGCAGTGGCATGACCAAGCTATTAACCACCGTAGCCTGACCAACTATATGCAACAAGATCTCAACATCAATTGACTATTGATCATACATATAGAATTTCATGTCTACAGAATCATTCTTATCTTTTAAGAACATACCTCATTAGTAAAAATAGTCCTAAGCGAAGGCCCCAAACAATAACAAGTGCTGTGAACACAACCTGACAATTGAATCAATGTTGGGAAGTGCATGGAAGTTAAGAAGAACAATTGCAATGTATTGCTCCAAAAATGTTAGTACTTGAATGAATGAATTGCTGGCTGATGAAACAGAGGAAAACCAATACATGTTGTTAGATTCCATCAAGAAAACTTGTATAGGATTGTCAGCTTTGGTAAGAAATCACAACAGCATCATCAACAAGTTCATCTTTTTCATTGTGTAAAGGAATTTCATTCGTATGCATTTCCGAATTCCGAGGCAGTTCACCTGGATATTAATGCTGAGATATACAACATTTTTCCGCTGAAGCTAAACATGAGCAAATCCATGCCAAATGGCCCAAATCTGAAACGATGCAGGATACCTGTTTGTTTTTGAAACAGAAAGCTTCCGATTTCCAATAATAGAAGCCACAGTCTACAGAGTTCAGAAACGAAAAGAAAAGGAAAGACAGAACAGAGACGGCAGGCAACCCTGCTCGTCCGAAACAGAGTTCGACCAAAGCAAACAACTTCCTCAGCACTGCTACTTAGTTACAACCGAGCAAAAGATAAGCTATCCTTCTCCACTGAACAGAGCCCACAATAGAAAGAATGGCTCAAATCTGAAACAACTATAAAGGTTAACTTTCAGTTGTGCAACCTTTTACATATACTGAAGAAACGAATTGTTGTAACTGAGCATCTTAATCGAGGAACAGAGGTCCAGGACACAGCAACAGAGGAGAGATATGCACTCCTCCAGGTCGAACAGTGAAGGATTTTTTTTCCCCATATTGATTTAGGCTTTAATTGTTTTAAGCCTTGTAGCTAAAAACTGGGCAAAAGTAGTTAACTCTGGTTGAGTCAACTGCATATTTGGTGAACATGTGCAGCAAATAAAACAAGCTGTGACTGAAAACTGCATACCTGACGGAAGTGGCATGCTCCCTTGAGATACAGTGTTAGGATGGCAAGTATAACAAAGTTTGTACTACCTGAAAAGAAAGAGGGAAATAAATAGCCAACAAGTCAGAGATGAAATTTTGATGCATCTAGGATTAGTTGCGTCTTGGAAACACACACAACATTAAGTATTTAAGTGGGTGGGGGAGAAAATAAACACCAACAAATTAAGGATGGGAGGATGGAAGGAATCGAACAAATGGGATACCGCGAAATCGGTGAGCTTGTCGAAGCACAGAAGCGCGGTGATGAGGAAGAAGACCATCTGGTACCCAACCTAGCAGCAATTGGAGATTGAGATTCCTCCTCTCCTCGATGGGGAAGAAACAACAAGTACTAGGAGCCAGGACGACTTACAGTGACGATTGCTGTGAGGGCCAAGAAACCCCACGCTGCCATTGGAGCCGCTCGCTCCTCGCTCCTTGCTCGTCCTGACGACTCCTCCGGCTGCGCTGCTCCACCTCCGTCCATTCGTCACTGCATCGTATCCTTTCCTGCCCGCGACACGTGGAGCTCCCCGATACCATGGCCTCCTCTTCAATCTCAACCGTCCGATCTAGCATCCGAATTTAGACGAAGGAATGCGCCTTGTGATGCAACCATTCCCATTTGGACACTAAGAAAAGTTCTCAAAAAAAATTCTAGACGTACTTTTTTTAAGTTCCCAAAAATGACACTACAGTCCACTTCTCTTGTCACGCTTGCTTCTATCTGATTCTAAGCCCAAAACGTATGGGCCATGCTACTTCGATTGTCACGCTTGCGTCTTTCTATCAAACCACTTCGCGTGGGCACCCATCACAGGTCACACGGCCCAAAAATCACATCGCTGCAGGTAGCAGTCATTGCTACACTGTATTTCCCAACGTAGGTGAGTTATGCTGCTTTTTTGGGTGAGTTCTGCCACTTCACCAGTTGGTTTTTCACCACCACATGCATACATGTCGTCAGCATCGAGAGGCGGCAGCAATAGATGGAGGAAGCTCTGAGCTAGGTTGCTTGCAGCGGGCCTTTCTTCCTAAATGGTTACAGTGGCACTGAGGCAGCTCTTGGTAGGGTAAAACTGAAACAATAAACATATGGATCAGATATAATTATCTTCATAATATGCTTAAGTTATCATCATATCATGTTATGTAACAAAATTATCTCTATACATATGAAAAATTATCTTCATTTATTACAAAATAATTTATTTTGTGTTACCAATAGTTATCCATCTTGCACTTTTAACAAATTACCACCGAATGTTTTGTAAGTTACCATACATACTTTTGACAAATTACCACCCTAAATGCAAAAAACAACTATCTTCAAATCTTACCATCAATTTGACCCTATGGTATATCATCTGCGGTTTTTCTGGTAACCGCCGGTTACCGGTCGATAACTGTCGGTTTTTTTCCCTGCTTTACGTTGTGGCCAAACTCAAACTTCTTGCCCTTCCAAAATAAAATGTTGTGTACGATTTCACCACACAAATTTGTGTAGGATTTGGCTGCTTTGTGTTGGGCATCGCCGAAGGCAAGCCAAATTTGCTTTGATACCATCTTGATATGGTTTGTCGGGCCTTTTAAGCAAACAGACCCTCATCTACAGAGACATACTATGATATTTTACCATCTAGAATACAAATTATGAATGAAAAAAAGATATGCAGTAATCAATATTTAGCAGAATCAGCGAACAATAAAAAAACAATAATAAGTAAACACGATGTTGCTCAGCGTGCCAGAATTAAGATGTTCCTCAGTGTGCCAGCTTGTGTTTTCTAAGGGATCATTCAGGAACATAATATGAAACATCAGAAGCTTTTTTTAAGGGACATCTGAAGCTATTTGGAGGAATAGCCACCGGCAAACAGACCCCCCTGATCTCCTTATGTGTGCCCAAGTGACATGTTATAGAAAGTAGAAAGTGAAAAGTTGTGCTTCGCATAAAACCAATATAGAAAACAGAAATGGCAGGAAGGCATACAGTTTGATGCCAAAGATCCATATAAAAATTTTGACTGCGCTTTCACCATTGAGTTTCAGTGAAGTCTGATAATTTGATTGTGGTAACTGTTACACAACGACATGAAGATTTGGCATATTTTTTCTAGTACCAGAGAGAAAAGGTAACAATCTAAAATAATTGCCTATTTATGATAAATAATAGGTAAGATGGTCAGTGAGTGATAAATTTTCACTTCCCTGCAATTTTGGATATGATGTTATTGAAAACAACATGAAATGTGAACCTAAACCATTTGGACATGTGAGAACATCAACATAACATTACTGTATCATTTTTCAGAAACAATCATGAAATTTTGTTAGAATAAAATATTATCATTCTACTACTACTGGAGAGAAACCGCCAGAATACCATCACTACAGGACCACAAATACAAGATGTGATATTTAATACGTAGAGAACATATCTCAAATTATGTCAAAACAAATGTGTCATACATGAAACACGAACAGAACGTTTCCTCTCGCAATAAGAGAGCAAGGCTACTACTAAAGGTTTCCCTTTGATGAACTCTCTGTAATTGCTTAAAGGGCGCTAGTTTTTAACAAAATACCGAATGACTTAGATGACCAAATAAAGCATAAGGTAAAAATAAGAAGACGTTTATCATCAGGTTACCTAACCAAAGTGTTGCCAGATATTTCAATGTTTCATCAAACAACTCTAACAAGAGTATTCAGCAGTTCAGCCATGCATGATAGATCACTAACATGTTTTTCTTTACTTTACTTTTTTACCATTGGAAAGCACATCCAATCTTTACTAAGAGCACAAGTTTTGTTTATGAGGAACCAGCTAATAAACTTCCTAAAAACATTATAGATGTCTTGAGTTTGGAAAGGATGATACCAAGTACAAACAGTCAACCAGCCAAAAGTCCACTGGGAAGGAAACTGCCCAGCTGGCCAGCTTCCAACTGGTTTTCAGCAAAAAGAATAAGAAAGAAAGAAAACAAAAAAAGGTGAACTGACACATCAATTGATTAGCCTAACTCAGTACTCACTAGTATATATACCTCAATAGTCAATATTATCTCAGAACTTAGGATACAGTTTTCACCTATTCTCAATCCTTGCTAAGTAGGCACCAAGTGATCTCTTACCATACCAGTAGGTTTCAATGCTACCAGCAGTAACTAGTCACATAATACCAGTCTAAAAAACTTGTTATGTGATATTTGGATTACAATTGAGCATACCATCGCTGAAACTGCATTGCAAAGAATAAAAGGGCAAACAATAATTGCACACAAAGGGAAAAATGGAGTCACAACACCCATGTTAAGAACATGTTAAGTAGTTTTGTCTATAACCACACGTAGGTAATATTTAGCTTAACTCACAAGATAGTCACACACAAAACTCAAAAGACTGAGCTAAAATTTCTTAAGTATTTACTCGTATCCAGCTCTTCTCAACAAGGTTTGCCAAGGTCAAATTTCAAGTAGTACATCACTACAGCTACGGAAAGAAATCAAACAAAATTTTACATTTATCTAAGACAAGTTTCTACCTGTTCACGTACTTGAGCTTTTAGATGAATTCCTCTGTTCCTTAATGCCCACATATGGATGTAGGCATGTAGCCTAAGGTTAAAATTGACAAATGGCATTCTAAGGAATCCAACTAAATGAGACTAAAAGCAGAAATTTCATGGTGAACTTTCAGGTTTCAACTAATAAAATAAGCTAATGCCACTAGAATCAATCATCATTCATCGTAGAAAGTACACCTAGCCTAGCCCTTTGCTGCTGGTGTTTCTTAACTGATATAGATGTTAAACCTTTGGCTCTAACTATCCACCACTCCCTATTCCTTGTCAGGTTCATATATTTGTTAGATAAGAGTTAAAATTCTCCAATTCCTCACAAACTTCATTACATGGTAGAGAAGAGAGCTCCTAATGGTAATGTATTCACTTGGAGTTATATATCCAGATATATGTATTTTTTGATGAGCACTCTATAAGAACACAATGCGCAATAGAATAAGCTCTCAAAAAACCTACCATGAATGTTAAAAAATTATTTGGAATAACTTACTTAATAATCCCTCTAAAAGAGTGAAAGAATACCTATACAGGAAAAGCTCACAAAAATTAGGTAAAGGCACAGCGTCAGCCTTTCAGTGTCAAAATTCAAACATCATCATTAGTTGAGAACTCTTAAGAATGAATTAATAAGATGACGTATCGACAGAGTTGAAATGATATTACCATGACAAGTAGCTAGTAGAAGCAGCACATCAAGTAATCTCCATCCCAGGGCCTCAACAACATAAAAGAAAAATCAAATTTTCAATTGATATTCCACATGGAGGTACATAAGAAGCTAAATGAACGTAAGATAAGAAATATAAACGTCATATATCAGTTCGTACAGAATATCAAAGGCAAGCATAATGTGGTCTTTCACAGTCAACTTGAGACTCCCTAAAATTTCCACAACTTTGATGCATTTCTTTGTATTTTAATCGCTTTACATACAATTTTTCCACCACCCATCCTACAAGTGGGGAGTGGGGATAAGTGGCTAAATTTGGGAGAGGAGAGAAGTTATAAACTCTTTGTGGCTAAAAGTGTTTATACCATTGCCATCCCCAAAATTTGGGAGAGGAAAGAATGTATACAGGGAACGGAATGCCAGCAGGCCAGTTGTCTTACAAGCAACAAACATATCCAAATGATAAGTGCATGCAGCAAGGTCTATAAGACAGCCATCTCTTCCATGGTTCCATGCTTCATCCACGTACTCTGACCTCATAGCTCCCAGGACACAAGACAGAGAAATGCTGATGATTAGACAAGAGGAACCCAAACTATAGTTTACAAGGTACGTGCTAAGTTCAACAATGCCAAGAGGAATCAATGTCTTATTTTCACTTGCCAGTGATAAATGGATGGCTAAGTGCCTGTGATACGGTTATCCTCTTATCTGGATCTAAGACAAATATTTTTTCAAGAAGATCTTTAAAATTGGATAGCATTTTTGGATCATCACCAGGAGAGTTTGAAATCAAAGAACCAATATCCTTCGGTTTAATGTTCAAAATCAACCTCCTCACGGCCTACAAACAGAAAGTAAATTAAAAATTCAAATCATTCAAAGAGAAAATACGAAGAAAATATGGATATGTAGACACACCTTTTTTGTCACAGGATCCTCCTCGGTAGCATGAAAATTGAGATCTTGGTCGAAGTGCTGCATCGTAAAGGCTCCCTGTGTAATTGGGAACATTTACTTAGAAAAGTATTAGAGTTTAACAGAAGTATGCAGGCTTGCCACTGTACAAATAAAATAAAAAGGCATTTCCTATTGGCAAAATTACACTATAAGCCTTTAAACTACTTCAGTTTGTGCAATTAAGCCCTCAAAGTTCAATTTTGTGGATTTGAGCCTCTCAACTAGTTTTGTGCAATGAAGCCCTTTATGTATGATTTTGTTGATTTGCACCCATATTATTTGATTTTGTACAGTCAAGACCTTTATTATTGAAAATTATCTAATAAGACCCTTCCAACTAATATATCTATGATATGGACATTAATTTGAGCCAATGGGGATTGGTAACTGCAATCTAATAAGGTAATTAACCATTTTCTAGACTTGTTAATGTTCTTTAGAGAAAATTCTCACCAAAATAGTAAGTTGGTGATAAGATTGTACATAAAAGACCTCTAATGCATCGGATTAATAGAAAAATTATATCTAAAACACATTGTGAAGCTTTAGTAATAGCTTATCAGTATGTCTTATTTGAACAAACAGTCCACATTGACACAAATCCGTTATCATGTCACCAATTTGTCCAATGGGTGATCATAGAGCAACCCAAGAACTGCAAGAAAAATAACTCATTAGAGGTAAAATACATTTCAAAGGACAGTATGCAGACAGCAAACGAGTAGAAACAATATGTAATAAACATAGCGAAATAAGGTACAAGTTGAAGAAAGAACTCACTTATCTCTGGCGCCCGATAGAAACGGCTCACAAGATATGGTGTAACCTCATTCATTCCAGCAAACATAGCATTGCCAAGATCACATAGCTTCAGCACATTCTTAGCCTCATTCACCTAAAATATAAGCAAAGGGTTACAGTTAAAAAGGATATTAGCTTGATGACTGTACAATACTGAGTGAATGAAACCACAATAAAGGATAAAATGATGACAGCAACCAAATATTTATTTAGATTATTTATAAATCGAGTGGCTAAAGCTGTGAACATGTTTTATAGAACCAAATTTCTAAGAAAGATGACGTACCAGCATATTATCTGGCTTTATATCACAGTGCAGAACTTTGCAGTTTTTCAGATGCTTCAGGGCGATGAAAAGCTGCTTTGAATATGCCCTCACAGCAGTCAGTTTAAGCCCGATATTACGACCAAATTTCTTTAGTACCTCACGAAGATTCATATTTAGAGATTCAAAAACTAAGAAAAGATGGTTCCGGTACATGAAACTAGAAATAAACTGCACACAGTGGCGTTTATCCTCGCGATCAGCACTTGCCAGTTTTCTTAATATTGAAACCTCTTGCTTACCAGCCTTGTACCTGCATAACCAAATATTTAATTAAAATGTCATGCTTTAGTTTTCGTAGTACAGGTATCGCCCAAAAAATTCAGGGAGCTTAACTCACATTGTTTCATTGTTGCGAATAATTTTAATAGCAACTTCTTCGGGATCATCTTTCCCAACTTTAAGATCTTTTGCCCGGACGACTGTTGAGAACACCCCCTTCCCATGCGCTGCTGTAATTTCATAACGGCCATCCAACAATTCCCCAAACCGGTAAGCTGCAGATATTCGTGAAAGGTAAGGATTAAAGGAATGGAGTACAGGAACAATGTCTGACCACAGTTAAACAAAAGTACAAAGCAAATAAACTAAAAAAGGAAAGGTTGCCGTGAAGATAGCAGAACTTACTATAGTACCCCTCTGCAAACCATCATCCTTGCCCTGCAGAACAAAATGATCTGAGATTTAGTAAACAGAAGAATGGCATTTTTATCTAACATTGGAAAAATATATTTCATCTCCAAAGTTCAACAAGCTATCCTAGTTTGATACTTAAGCAAGACATGTTCAGGCAGATTAGCATGCGGGTCAAGCTTTATCAGAATACTATAGTACTTTTCTTTATCTTCTGTGTTCACATTTCAAAAGAATTATGAGAAGTACTACAACTTGAATGTCGAGAACCCATAAGCAGCATTTCAACAATTCTTACAAGAGCCCACAGTTCACAAAGACAGTGCAGCAAAAGAACACTTCCTCACTAGTGACCTCTCTAAGTAGCAGAAGGGATAAGAATCATACCAATTTTCGAACTCCAGCAGGTGATTCTCCAAAAATGCCATCACAAAACATATCCGCTGATCTCTCACTCTGGAAATTTAAAGTGGAAACATATATTTTCTGGATGGTCTGATTTCATATAAATTTTGTAGCTGGCTAATAGAACACAATTACCTTTTGAAAGGAAGCAGCAGTGGTTATCGATCATAGATTTTTGAGTTGTACGTGTTGCTGATCATCATCAAGTCGTGCATTTGCGGTCGCTTTTTGGAAAGAAGAAGAAGAAAAAATCAGAGTTGAATTTGCGATTGAAAACCATAATCAGAATCGATTCTAGTTGTTTCCAATTGTGAGGTGAAGCAACCACCCTCCTTCGATAGCAATTCAGATGACAAAGTCGAAATAGATGAGCGAGCAGGCAGACTATGAAGCGCACCATTGTGGCAGCGCAAAGGAGCAAATCTGAACTGGACCCCGATGAAGTGCACGTAAGCAGAGAATTAGCAATAATAATTCCAGTTGAAGGGCAAGAAAAGCACGAGAGAGAGGGATGGGGGCAGACCGGAGCGGCGTGATCATGCCGGGCCTCTGCATCGACATCCATGGCGCCGCCGCCGTCGTCCAGTATCTCCCCCTCCTCGGCCTCTGCATCGACATCATCGTGCTCCACGTGACGGTGGTGGTGCCTGAGGCGCTTCGGGGAGGAGTCGGCGGGCGAGAGCGAGGGTTCTCCGGCCATGGAGGGGAGCTAGGGTTAGGGCTTGGACGGCGAGAGGAACAGCAGAGCAGAGCAGCCGAGCCGGCGGACGCAAACGGTGCGCTTGGGCTTGGGCTTTATAGTTAATCCATTTCGTAACCGACTCGGATCAGCGCACCGTGTGTGATTCGGATACAAGCAAGCCTCGGCCTCCTATTTCGCGTGTGGGCGAAGCGCATATCTACTTGGAAAACCTGACCCAACTTCGATTTCGTCCTATTTCGTTACTCGTGTATCACGAAACCGTGTGTGACTCGGATCAGCTATGCGCTTCGTTACAAGTAGGCTCGGCATCGTGTATGGCAGCTCCTGCGTTCCGTCCTAGAAAGATTACTTTTTTTTTCTAGGAGGATCTAAGTTATTAGACTTTTTATATCATCTCTCACATATCCTAACAAGATAATCTAGTGACAAGTTTGGACTAGAAAGGCCACGATCACGAAATCATAAATTTTGATCAAGACAAGACAAGATTCGGACAAGATCTTGATACTTGCTATTGAAAGTATCTAGATCCCTGAAAATGATTTTGCTAATTAATGACGGCAATAATTAAAAAGACTAACTTGTGTTATTGATATGATTGAAAGGTTTAGTCCCAGATTTAGATAACGTCCTGAAAAAAGCATGCAAAGATGATCAAAGATTGACATGGATCAAGATAAAACTTAAAGCAAAGGTATATCGTAGTCTAAAGACCTCTTTATAGTTTTTTGCCGGTCTCGGTGTTTGGATGAAAAGATCGAATTTGTAGAATAATGTCATACTATAAAGAGGGGATCATAGCTAGTAGCTTGAAGCTTAACTTGTGCCACTTTGATCAATTAGGTGTTCATGCACGCACTTGAATTTTATTTAGAACTCTCTCTGATTTTTCTTATAAAAACCGACATGAGCGTAGGTCTTTGAAGGTCGATATATGTTGTAGCTAATTTTTAAAGAGGTATTCTTTTGACATTCCTTGAAACGTTTCTACCACATGTGTTGCGCAATAGTATCGTAGAGCGGTAGGACCGCGTGATGTTGGCAACCAAAACCTAGTTAGCGGTAGATAATTTCGACACATGTGTTTTAGAGCATTTTCTCTCATACGGAAATCGATACTACCACAGTTGGGGTGCGGTACTACCAAACCTTGTGAGGGTGGTACTACCGATATTTAAAGTAATAACTAGTTTCTGTGCATTTAATGAATCTCACAGCCGTTCAATTATAGGTACAGCAGTACTGGCCACGACATGGTGGTAGTACTGTAATTCCTAATTTTTTGGGATTTTGACCTCAACGGCCATCCTTGTGGGTGAAGATTATAAATACCTCCCCACCAGCAATAAACGCTCTCTTCTTGACCTCATTGAATACCCTTAAGCTCCTTGTGCACTCTCTACTACTCGCTTCAATTTTACATTTTGAGGTAGTTGAGAGTGTTCAAGTGCATTACATCATTAGTTGATCTTTGTGGCACTTGAAAACATTTAAGCAAGCATTGTGATTCATTCTTGTTGTAGGGTGGCCCCACCTAAGCCCTATCGACTGTTAGGAGGTTGCAACGCCCAAAGATGAGACATGTACAAGGACATAAATGCCCTCGGGAGGATACTTTAGTGTAAGGGCACAATTGTAAAACACTCCCATGTGAATATATACCGCCATTCGGGCCACGGGGGAGACCCAAGGACATTGCTCACCTAACTCTTCACTACCATACTCTCTCTCTGTTTGGTCTGTAACCACAACAGTTGACGCCGTCCGTGAGGAAGACAAGAGCAAGCCTCAAGATCTGAAGAAGGATGGCACCGAAGAAAACTTCATCATCGACGGTGGAGAAGAAGAGGGACACGACGGAGACGCGCGTCAACACCAGAGCTTTGTCGTCGGTGATCCCGAGCGCAGGCACCAACACCAGCGTCACAGCTACGAACGACGACGCTTATGGCGAAGCGATCGACCCCATCCGGGCGCAACGGTCAAGATCGGCGGCCCGAGCCGGGTTGTCGGGAGCGGTAATGCCGATGCCCATGTTGGCACCACCACCGCCCGTTCGGTCGCGGGGCGTGAGCGGCTCCGGCGGCAACGTCGGCCTCGTCACAATTTCCAACGTCGGCTCCGTGAGCAACAGAGTGCAGTGGCTCCCCTCGTCTTTGCGGTGGCGCTCTCTTGGTTCTTTACCATAGAGCCGAATTCCATCTACGTATGGGAGCAGATCCGCGACCACCTTTACAACAATTTTCAAGAGAACTACTGTAGGGCCCCAGATTTTACCATCTGAAATCCTCTGTGATTTAATGCTGAGAGACCATGTGAGGGTCATCCCATTGTGAGTGATGAGTAATTGACATCTGTTTTTCAAAAGTCGAGTTTGAGTAGGTTTGTTCGGACCCTGACGTTGCGTGGTGTAACGGGCTCGGTCGGACTTGGTCAAACCTGGTCAACGGGTTTAGAATGCATATTCTGATGACTCGACAGGTTTGATCTCTATTTACGCTTTCATGTATCGAGCGGTGCTATGTGACGTGTTTTCTTGTCCGTGTGTCGGGGACGCCGAGGCGAGTCGTGGCGAGACACGGTGGGCCGGACTAGCGCAGTGGCGCCGAGGTCGAACGGTCGGGATGTGTCGAAGACGACGTGGACTCGATGTGGTTGCGGGCGTACACGACAAGGAGCGCGGAAGCTTCCTGAAGGTGCGGGAGGCGAATCGGTAATTCGCAAGGCCGCATGCGGAAGACGGCTCCGTTAGGGTTTAGCTGGCGTAACGGGTTGGAGACCCGTTAGCCAAGGGCTATAAATAGAGGTGAGGGGCTGCATACCCCTTTGAGGATCACAAAATTTTTTAGAGAGTTCTTTGTGTGTTGTGTTCCTCCCAAGAAGCATGTGAGGCTCTTGGTGTTCTTGAGGATTGAGAGGGTGAAAATGGATTGAACTACTTGTAATTCCTCATCTCTATGAATCAAAGTTCATATTTCTTTGTCAGAGATGATTTATTTACAACTCTTGTTCTTTTGAGTTTGCTCTTCGTTCTTCACCTTATTTTCCTTTTTGACTTGCGCACTTGATTTCTTCTCAAAGAACATAATTCAGATTTGTGCTCTCCTGGCCGTATGTCCTGTTTTCTTTAGTCTAATGAGCAAAAGAATCAGGATTTGCAAGATTTGGTTTTCAGCCTCTTCTTCTTTTCGGGCTGTTAAGTTATGATTCAGTGTTCGGTTTTTCTCAGAAAGATTTTCTTCTTCAGCCAGATTCCCTTTTTGGTTGTGCTCTCTTGTTTCTAAGATGATTCCATTGTTTAGGTTAAAGTCCTGAACAATTTTCTTGAGAAGTGCAGCAATCACTCATTGTTATTCGGTTTTCCTCTCCTCTCAAGTACTTACTGTGCTTTTCCTTTACTTCTTGCTTCCGATTGAAAGTAGCCAGATTGGAGGAGAGTAGCAGTCTGACCACAACTCACTAAGAGATCAAACCAGCAGTATTTGTCCGATAGACCTGCTGCAGTTAAACCGAGTGGTCTATTTGCTGTTTTTCAGTTTCAGCAGTTTCTTTGCTTCGGTTTACTCTGCTGCAGGCTGCTATCTTTGGTTGGTTTATTTAGCTCTTTTTGGTTCAGCAAAGCTGCAGTTTGGGTCTCCTCCTTCTCTGCAATTTCAGTGCTTAGTGCTGCAGTCTTTTGGTCTCTTGCCAGCCGAATGTGATTTTCTTGTCTCCTCTTTGTTGGGTCTCGGTAACAAGCAAGTAGTCACTGTTTTTCTTTTGCTTTGCCGAATGCTCTGAGTGTGTTCTGTTTTCCACCCAGTCTCTTCTTGATTTCAGCCATCTTCATACATTGCTGCATTTTTTTGGAGGTGACTTTGACGATTTTGCATGCAGATCAAACGACGATATTTTCAGTTGAATTTTTTACTGGCTGGTCTCTGATTTATGCTGAATTATTCAGTGTCGCATGCGTTCCAAATTTCAGAGAAATTAATTTTAATTTTCTGTGAGGTGTTGTGTTTTGCATCTTTCTGAAAAATCAGTGTACGAATTCTGGGGGCGATTTTTAAGAAAACGACATTCACCCCCCCTCTGTCGCCATTTCGATCCTACAAATGCACTATTCCCTAGATCAGTAGATAGTGCTCACAGTTACAGAAAATGAATATCAAATACATACCATGCGGAAGCATAAATAAAATAGTAAACTTACTCATGGGCCGATTAGGCGAAATCGAAAAATTGCGGCGGAAGAACGAGGCACACAGTGGGACCTTGGGACATACCCACAGTGCGACCAACTGGAGGTTCATGACCTAGCCCTTGACGTCTTCATCTTATTTGCCATCAAGACCCAAAAGTATTGCCGATGTGTAGCGATCCGATTCACCTCGGATTTGTTATGAGAGCGAGTGTGAGCACACTAACCACCGTGCTCCTCGAGCCAATACACAGAATGCAGATAAATAGTATGCAAGGCTTATCAAAGGAAAGGCTCGGGCTGTTTTATTTGCCAGAAATTTGCTTTTGGGTAACATTATCGTTATTGAATCATAGAGTCATTGCTACTACCTAGAACTCCATACGGCGTTTGCCATCTTTGACTTACTCCACTAAAGACACACTCCCTTTACTTGATCCACCGAACTGATCCTTTCCTAATTGATTGCTGTCTAAGACTCCAACAGCGAGTGACATCATCTAGTTAACCCCCCGATCATATATTTTCTATATATTTATTTTGAATCCACCAATACCTTTTGTGTTCCAAATTTCTTAATAAGCCAATCTATTAATTGCTATCCACCAGCTCACCTCTGAATTCTAATGATTCTCTAACCTGGCTACTTTTAATCCACCGAAATCATTTGTATCAGAATACTCTATCAATTCTATCTTTTTTGGTTAATAATCCAAATCCATAATTTGCTCTTTCCATAATCAACCTTATTTTCCATTATCTATCTCCAACCAATTCATCAATATTTTTCCACCAAGAATATTATTAATCGAGTTTATACCCCGATTACCATATCTCCAAATTTCCGCTAATTCTAGTCATCCATCAAGATCAGATCCTTCTAATCCCATTAGATCAAGTCTACGACTCACTAGTATACATCCACCAATGTTATCATTGATCAAGATTATACTCCCGTTTTTGTTATTGTTCCTCCAAGCTCCCAAAAATTCAATTCATCCTTCTAGTATTTGGTTAAATCCTAATAATCCCATTATTGCTAACATCACCCAAGAATTTATATTCGTCATCAGTATTGTAATCCAGCAATTCCCATTAAAATTCCTATTTCTCCCAAAATCATTTAGAGCATCTATCTAACCTATATATATTCATTTAGGCTCCACCATTTTATTCCTCCTAGAATCCACGCTATCACTTCCTTTTTATGATCGATCTGAATCCACCAATACCTTTATGTACTTACTACCAACAACCATCTTTGTTTTCTTAGGACTCTATTTATTCTTCGTGTCATTTTGTGGTGTAAACGAAGAAGCTTTATCATTATTTTGCTTTTGAAATATAATACGTAGAAATCTCCTGAGACTTAGCAGTTTGAACAAAAACATAATATGTGTGAGAATGCAATAATAGTAGCGATTCAGATTCCATCCACCGTTACATGGCATCTGCACCATATGCTTAATTTTTCAGCGTTATAGCCGCTTAACTTATCACTGGGGCGACACCCAGGACAACACAAATCAGGGCCTTGCACTGCCCTCCACTTTTTTTTCATTCCCACCCACGAAGTTTTTGAAATAGAACTATATCTGGTTAAGTTCTCATGTCCGCCCATGACCGTGGGCGCGGCTATTCGAATAGTTTTGACTCTGCAGAGTTTGTACCCTTTCACCATAAGCGATAATCCACATGTTGCCCCACCTGATTCCTTGGTCAGGTGGTCAAATGGATTATCACATGACTATTCAGGATATCTAGTTCCTCTAATCATCTCACCCTATGGGCTGTTCCCACTTGCGGTGGGTCCCATACGTTGCACGGGATGTTCACCACGGCTACTAGCATTATGCGGGCTCCACTCCCCAATGCTAGTACGACCGTAAACGCCACCCTCCACTCGGTGTCCCTTTAGGCCTCCTTTGCCCTTGCATAACCACGTCTATCCACTACCGGTGAGATGAGTCGGGGAGTTTGATACCGCTACTTAGCTAAGTTGTAATTTACAGACATGTGGTTGTACTGTTTTACACAGAAAGTCATGACAAGATTCAGTCCTTAGGAACCTGGGCGGTTCTACCACACTCCATGTTTGTGCTCCCACCGCACCACATACCAGCCCCCAAACCATCCGCCCAGATATTCAAGCAAGTTGGAGTTTTTGGGAGCATAAAATAATCATATCCAACACATATACCAGTCATTATCACCATGACTGCCCAAACCAGTTTCTCATGATTGAAAATGTTGATGATGCTTGGGACATTTCAGCGCCCCCGGGTATCTATGTAGTACTAAGCATGGCACATAATTACGGACATATTTTCGAAAGGTTAATATCATAATTTCGCTAGGGCGACAAGGTTCATATATTCAAATATTCAACAAGGGGGTGTAATAATAATCAAGGCAAACAATGGGCATATAACTAGAATCTTGAATTAAGCATGATTTATATATAAATTAACAGCATGCAATTTGATAATTTAAACAAAAGTAATTTACAGAAAACGTAGGTTCAACATGATCAAAGTATTGACTCGCCTGGCGCGGTTTACCGCGGTCTTGAGCTCACACAATGCTTCCTCTGGAGCCTCTGGTCTTTATCTTCACTTCGCTCTTGATCACGCTTGATCCCTCGATTCTTCAGGACTTCAATTTCTAATTACGTGCTAAACGACTGAATACAAATAAAAGCAATAACTCAAAGGATCCAAATAAATCCAAATAAACTTAATTTAGCTTTATTATGAGTTAATGGGTGATTTGAGGCAAGGTCGGTGGTAGAATACGATGACTTGATCTTTTTATTAATATATTTTTTTACTTATTATTTATTTATTTATTTATTGTATTTATCAAGGAAGTTCCATGAGTTAGGTTAGACCTATGAATCAGTGTGCAAGTTTATCGGAGCATTATTTTGTCGAGCGCTAATATTCAGGGCATGTGCTATATGTGATGTTTACAATTTTTAGCTTACCAATTAATTTTACAATCCAGGTTGACAGCATTTGGTGGTGCGATATTTTATGCACCCATAGATATTACTAGGCATAGCTAAACTTGAATTAGGATATATTTGTACGGGTCCTACCTTGTTGTATGCATTTATGGTTAACATCATTATTTATTAAATCCAATGTCAAGATTTACTTAATGGCACCATTATTATTTTGTCTACACTTTAGTTATTATTAGTCTTAGCTTTATTTTTAATTTAAATTTATTTACCTAGGCTAACTTTATCATACAGGGTCTCATTTTAGTGCTGCTATTTAATTAAACTTACATCTGGGATTTATTTAATGGCGGCATGTTAAAGGTTTACAGAATATATTTTAGTTATAATTAAGGGTGTCTTTTTTTAATTTGGACATTAACCAAAGTCATTTAATAGTCGAAGAAGGATTTTCAAAATTGCTAGGGCATAAAGGCAATGGTTTATGGTTTAAACTTTGCAATGGTTAATTCTATAACATTTACTAATATGCAAGGGTTTAAGCTTTACTGTTCATTCAATCTCTATTTATCATTTCATAAGAACAACCTCTACGCAAAATTTTTATTCGCTCAATATGCCATTTCTTAATAATAAACTTTTGGAATAACTATTCATGGCACATTAGATACCAATATATGATTATTATCCCAGAATTAAATGTTTAATGAGCTCTTTTGTGTCATAACAAATTTTAGTTTATTTCTTTTTCTTTTTTTTGGAGATTATTTCAGATTTTAGGGATATTCTCTTAGTTGTGCCGGTTTAGCAACAAAACAAAAATTAAAAACCTGACTATTCTAATCCCTGCGGTCCGGAGGAATCGAACCCAGGCGGCAGCACTGAGCGCGTGCTCTGATAACTAGTCGGGCCCCTAGGTGTTACCTGACTAAACTGAGGAGGGGAATATAGTTGAGCCGAGGTCGCAGCGCCCAAGAACGAGCAAGCCGAGGCGTGACTGGCGGCGAGGTTGCGGCGAGAAGCGTCCTGGAAGGTGCCGGCGGTGGGCAAAATGGACTCCAGGAGCTGCGTGGAAGCTTACGGGGGTGTCGGTGGGGGCCGAGGGGCACCGAAGGTCGGTCGGCGACGTGCGGCGGCGGCGGGCTCGGGGACGGGGAGGCGGAATGGAGCTCGGCCGAGGGCGGGGTTAGCTTCGCCGGGTTTCTATGAAGCTCTAGGAGAAGGGAATTGCTCGGGGGTGGCTTCAATCAAGGGCGCGCTCGGTTGCCGGACTTCGGGAAGATGGGGGTGCCGGCGAGCAGGGCAGGCACGGAGCGCAATTGTTCGCAAGGAGAGGGAGAAGGGAGTGGTGCGGTGCTACCGAGGACTCGAGCCATGCTTTATAGCCGTCGGAGCGGGCTGGCAACGGGCGGCTACCCAAACAGTCGCGTCGGGGCAGGCGGCGGTGTCAGGTGGTTGTGGCGGGGCGGAGATGACCGGACGTTGCTGCTAAATCTTGGGGGAGATTCGGGCGTGACTTAGCGAGGCGGTCGGGCAGCCTTGCGCCACAAGACAAGCCGAGCGGACGCGACAGGCGGGCAACAGAGGCGGCGGCGGCGAGAATGGTTCACGGGCGTAGCCGGTGTGAGGTGATGGGATGCGACTGCAGGGCAAGGGTGGCAGAGGAGGCTGTGGGCGGCGAACGCAGGGGCAGGGGCTGCACGGCACATGATTGCCATGGGAAGGCGAGCAAAGAGCAACGGAAAGAGGGGGAGGAGGCGACGCGGACGGAAGCTCCACCACAAGAAACGAAGGGAGGAGGGAGAAGGGGGGTAAAGGAAAGGGAAGGGGTTTGGCCGCGCGGTCGGCAGAAAAAGAGGAGGTCGGGCCCGCTGGCAGTGAGACGGATCGGGAGGAAGAAAAGAATAAGAGGAAATGAAGGGCTTTAGCAAAATTTGGATTTTTAATTTGGACTTCTATTTCGTAATTTAAAATTATAGATTTCAATTTTTGGATTTTCAATTCAACTCTTGATCTAGATACCAAAATATAATATTCCTTTATTTTTGGTATTATTTAGATTGCCTTGGGATTTTTTATTTTGATATTTTTTTTGAATTGTACATACATACATATATATATATATATATATATATATATATATATATATATATATTTGAATATCCAATCTTGGGTTTTGTATGCGAATTAAATTAAAAGAAGGAATTTTTGACCTAACCAATTAGAATATGTCCTAATATTCTTTTTGGTTTCATTTTATTGACTTGAATTTGAATTCAAGATTTTGGTATTTTGAATTCATGATCTAACATTTTAATTATTTACATGATCATTATTTGCATTTGGGATTATTCTTTAATTATTAATTTGCATGCCACGAATCTCAAAAAGGCTTCAAATAAATATCCAAGAGAAATTTGAATGCCAGCAAAACGCAAGAGAAAGTTTTAAAACTTCCATATTTTTGAACATTTGAAATTTAGGATGTTACAAACACGTCGAGCGCGTCGACGCAGATCAGCTCTTCGCTGTCAAACAAAAACCCTCGGAGAAGCTCTGGGAGTTCTTCAAGTGCTTCGCGAAGGTCCGCTGCCAGGTCAAAGATGTCAACGAGACAACCATCATCAACGCAGCGATACAGGGCCTCTGCCCGGGCCGCTGGCCGAGTACAACGCTCAAAAGCCAATTAAGACAATGGTGAAGCTCTTCGACAAAATGGAAGAGTATGACAGGGCAGAGGAAGACAGGCGACGGCGCCAAGGTGACGACCCTGACACCAATCAGGCGGAGGACTTGATGAAGAACGGAGTCTCGCCGAAGGAAGGCTCCCCGAAGGGCAAGCGCAAGCAAAAGTCTGCGTGGGGCGCCCCTGAGCGCAGCGACGCCGAGCACAAGCCCAAACCCAAGCGCAGTCAGCGTAGACCCCAAAAGGCCCCTCATGTCTTCGACAAAGAGGGCACCTCCCAAGACGCCATCACCGCCTCTCGTGGTGCGACGAAAGACCCCGCGCAGAACAGGAAAACCAGGACTACGACGCGTGGTGCGAGGCGCATGGCCATGGTGACCACTTTACGCAGGCATGCACCGCAATCGTCGCACTACGGCGGGCCACCGCTAGGGCCCGAGCCCTGGAAGCGGCGCCCCCCGTCGTGCCCCACGTGTCACAGCCACAAGAGAGCCCACCACGAGCTCAGGCCCCTAAGGGGACCCAACGCCAGATCATCAATGTCATCTCCAGAGGCTCCTCCTTGGAGGCCCCCTCGGCGCAAGCACCTTCGGGGTGCCGCATTGTGAAATCACTTTCATGCCCGCCGATGCCCATGGTGTGGAATTTTTCCACCAGGATCCCCTGGTCAACCAAGCTGCCATCGCGGGTTGCGACGTCAGGCGTGTTCTAGTCGATGGGTGCAGCTCCGCGAAAGTCCTATTTACGGCAGCCTTCGACCAAATGGGTATCCCTCGGAGTCGCTTGGGTCCATCGCAAATACCGCTCCAGGGTTTCGGAGGTCAGCCGCTGAAGGCGCTGGGCCAGGTACGCCTCCAAGTCTCCTTTCGCCAGGACGACAATGCGAGGAGCGAAGACATCACCTTCGACATCGTCGACATTCCGCACCCTACAATGCCAAATTGGGGTGTCCAACCCTCAATTCCTTTGGAGCGGTCCCACATCACGGCTTCTTATGTATGAAGCTCCCAGGCCCGTGAGGTGTCATCACCATCTTCGGTGACCAGGACCTCGCCCGGCGTGTGGAGGCGCTGGGAGCCCGCACTGCAAGGTGCACATCCTCACCGACAGGTTAAAGGCGGACACGCCTGCCCGCCTGAGTTGGACACCTAAACCCCAAGGTGGGTGGGGTCAAGAGGGTGCCTCTCAAGCCAATGGTCGGCCGTGTCCACCTACCGGGCCTTCCCGAGGTCGAACAAGACTTGCTCCAAGTTCTACAGACCAACGCAGATGTCTTCGCGTGGTCCCTAGAGGACATTAAAGGCATGAACCACGCCCTCATCGAGCACAACCTAGCGGTCCGCCCTGACGCCAAACCGATCAAGTAGAGGCTTCGGCACATGTCCATCGACCGGTAGCAAGCGGCTAAGGTGGAGATAGCGAAACTTCTCCAGGCCGGAGTCATCCGCGAGGTCCAACACCTGGATTGGCTTGCCAACCCGGTGCTGGTGAAAAATGCCAGCGGCGCCTGGCGCACGTGCAGTGACTTCACCGCCCTTAACAAGGCATGCCCGAAGGACGATTACCCATGCCGCGCATAGATCAACTGGTTGATGCCACCGTGGGCGCAGTGGTCACAACACCGGAGGGTCATCGCCTGCTATACTCGGCGCGCCTTGGATTTCCGGCCACCAACAATACGACCGAGTACGAGGTGTTACTCTTCGACCTCGCGAAGCTTAAGGCCCTTGGTGCGCGGCGGGTACTCGTCCGCACCGACTCACGTCTGATGGCGGGCCACGTGGACAAATCATACCAAGCCAAGGACCCTGAACTGGCTAAGTACCTGGCAGCCGTAAGAGCGATGGAGCGACACTTCCTGGGCATCGCAGTCAAGGCCATCCCTCGCGCAGATAACAAACAAGCTGACGTCCTCGCAAAACCTGCTAGCCAACAACTTTCCTTCCCCAAGGGAACATTCTATGAGGTCCTGCCCGTGGCGGCCATCGCTCAAGACAACCGCGATGCGGCCCTCGTCCATCGACACCCAGCAGGCGATGGCGGGAGCCCATCCACGGTTTCTTGCTGGGCATCGCGGAGCCACTTCCCCGGGCCCCGGGGGACCTCCGGTTTGCTGTAGTTGCCTTGGAGTATTTCTCCATGTGGCCAGAGGTTGTCGCTCTGGCTAAGATAACCTCTCGCATTATGCGCCGCTTTTTAGTAAAACATCATATGCCGCTTCGGAGTACCCAGGGAGCTCACCGTAGACAACGGTCTGCAATTCGACTTTGCCCCATTCAAGGAGTTCTGTGACAGTATGGGCATCACGCTCAGATTCGCTTCGGTCGGGCACCCACAGTCTAACGAAGCGGTCGAGTGGGCGAATGGCGCCATCTCTGCCGGAGTCAAGAAGCACTTCGTCGGATTACCAAGGGCAAGTGGCCGAACGAGCTCCACAGCGTCCTATGGTCCCTCTGCACAACGGTGACACGCCCAACGGGATTCACGCCGTTCAAACTCCTCTTCAGCGATGTGGCAGTGACGCCCAGAGAAATCAAGGCAGGCTCGAGGAGAGTCCTCATCTAGGCGCCGGTGGAAGAGCGTCAATTGTCCCTGGATCTTCTCGATGGAGATCAAGTAAGCGCCACCCAACACGTTGCGAAGTACGCGCGTCAGATGGCTCGCGCGCGACTGCACCGTATATTCACGGGAGGTCCTACCTAAGCCTGGCTGGCCTGTTAGGAGGTTGCAAAGCCCAAAGATGGGACATGTATGAGGACATAAATGCCCTCGGGAGGGATACTTTAGTGTAAGGGCACAATTGTAAAATACTCCTCGTGTGAATATATATATGCCATCTGTTGGGACCCTGGATTTCTAAATCTGGACCCTCTATGTATTACAACACTAGTCCAGTTAAAGCTAGTGCACACAGTTAAACAGTGATGATTACATTGCCAACAACGAATATTACAATAATAAAGAGTACAAACCAAAAGGTCTTTTCATTACATCTGAGGTTTCAAGACCTCGCAAATAAACAAAACACAGCGGAAGCAAATAAACTTTGGCAGAGACCCATCAATACACCAGAGGCAATTGACTAGGGAAACGCAACCTAGTACTCTGGAAATCCTTCGTCGAATCCACACGCAAAGTAGTCGTAGTCTCCTTCCTCAGCTTCGTATTTCTCTGAGATTTTATTTTTTAGTGTAGTATGTGAGTACATAAAGTACTCTGCAAGTCTTGAAAAAATGCAGTAGATGTATGGTTTGAACAAAAGGGGTCATATGGTTATTTTGCACAAAGCAATATTTTATTTCTAATACCACTAAATATTTTCGAAGGCAATAATTTGAACAAAATAATTATCATGACTGAAACTATCAAGCATTTTTATAGTGAAGGTTCTATCCACCAGAGTTCAAACCTACGGGTTCCAACCACCCACACTGGCTTCATCTGCCAGAACAACCCCGGGAGTTCCATCCACTCTCGGATTCCCAAAACTTTATTTTAAAACCAGAAATCTACCATGTGAATGCATTCCTTGCCCGCCCTTGACCATGGATACGGCTATTCGAATAGTTTTAACACTCTGCCGAGGTTGTACAACTTTACCCACAAGAGACAAATTATCTTAATAGCCAATATGCTTCCTTAGGCATGAGACCCAGATAATTCATCACAAAGCATTTACCTTACTCTAGACTAGCTAGTCACCACCCGCTGAGGTTTCACCGTTGAAGGGTTAAATCCACCACATTCAGAAGCCCCCTCTTGCGCCGTATGAGTACAATAAACCCTGTCCCTCACTATGAATAACCAGTACACCCTGGCATCCACTTTCCACTTGTTTAACTATTATCCTTACAACATGAATTATCATTTTATGTAATATAGCAATGCATTAAATTTAAAATAATCGAAAACATTTCACAAACATAGGTTCAAAATGTTCAAAGGAGACTTGCCTTCGTGTGCGATATCTTGACTTTCTTGCTGCGGGTCTGCAAATTCTTCAACAACGTCGGATTCTGCGGGCAAAATAATAAAATAAACGAACAAATAAATACAAATAACACTACAAAGATATAATATATTTACTGGAAGGAAGTTCATAATTTTATATGAATTTAGGAGAAGGATTCAACAGATTCAGAGTTCAAACGAGGAAGAAAGGATTTTTGGAAGATTAAATGAAAGAGAATTTTAATATAAAAAATATTTGATCTCAGAAAAACAACATACATTTTATGGTTATTTTACAAAGTTGAATTTGGATCTTTGGGAATGTACAGAAAATTTGGGATGAAACTGAGATTTTGAAAATGAATTGGGTATTTGAAATTTGAAATTTAAATTTAAAAGTATCAAAAAATTTCAAAATTTCAAAAGGATTGCAGAAATGGATAGTTTGGAATTTTTGATGAATTTAGAAATTTGAATGGGTTCAATCGGAGTTAGGATGAAAAAGTACGGGCCTCGGGAAGTTTGAAATCAGAGAAAAAGAAAAAGAAGATTTTCTGGAATTGTTTTTCTAAAGGAAATTCGGAATTATGACGTCAGCACCGAATTTCTTCTCGGTCGAATTGTTTTTCTACTGAAAAATCGAGATTATGATGCCAGCAGGGCGGCGCCGGGCTCGGCTCACGGCGCTCCGTGGCGGTGGCCGGGCGAGTGGCGCAGGAGGAGAGGAAGTGAGGGAGTTCGGGGGTGGACGCGGAGGTTACCGGCGATGGTCGGAATCGGGCCGGCGACGAGGAGAGGCGGCGGTGGGGATCGGGTCTCCGGCGCGACGACGATCCGGCGGCGGCGAGGCTCGGCCAAGGGGTCCCCGAGGTGCGTACGGGCGCGGTGAAGCCGAAGAGGGAGACGACGGGGCTTGAGGATGACCGAGGCAACGACGACCTTTCGCCGGAGTTGGCGGCGGCGCTCCGAGGGAGGTGGCACGGTGCGGGGGCAGTGGAGTGGCCGAAAGGGAGAGGGAAATGGGGTGAGAGGCGGAGGGAAGAATGGGGGTGCTCGGGACGGGATTTTATAGGGGCAAGGAGGAGGAACCGCGGTGATCGTCACGGAGTGGGGAAGTGGGCGGCGGTTACGGGCGATTGGGGGAGTGGGGGCATGGGGAGAGAGGGGAAGTGGGTGCGGGTGCGGCGCACGAAGAGGGAGAGGGAGAAGTGGGCGCGCGAGTGCAGGAGGTGGCCAGGAAGAGCGGAGGGACGTAACGGCCTGGCGGCGGCGCGGCCGAAAAGAGAGGAGCGGGCAGAGAGAAGGGGAAGGCGGGATCCCGGGCGGCGACGTGGGCAGATCCCGGGCGTCCACGTGGCACCCGGAGGGGAAGGGAGAGAAAATATTTTTTTGATTTTAGTTTTTGATTTACAGAAAATCCTAGAAAATCAAATATAGCTCAGAAAAATACAAAATAAACTTCAAAAATTCTAAAACAAATCATATAAGTTTTTGGGGTATTTTGAGCTTAGATAAAATATTTCCAAGTTATTTTGGTATTATATTTTCAAACTAAGATTTCTTTTTAATTCTAAAAATTGATTTTAAATACTGGAAAAACTTAGAAAAATGCAAATAAGATCCAATTTCTTTAAAGTAATTAATTTGAACTTAAATTTTCAAAAATCACAAATTTTGGGATGTTACAAACCTACCCCCTTAGGATGAATCTCGACCCCGAGATTCGGATGGACTGGGAAAAAGATCGGGGAACTCTGATCTCAAATCTTCTTCACGCTCCCAAGTTGCTTCGGACTCAGAGTGATTACTCCATTGCACTTTACATAATTTGATGCTCTTGCTTCTTGTTCGACGTTCTGCTTCATCCAAAATTTTGACTGGATACTCTGGATATGTTAGGTCCTCCTTCAAAGTCACTTCTTCTAAAGGCATTTGTTCTTTTGGCACTCTGAGACACTTTCTTAACTGAGACACATGGAAGACGTCATGCACATTCGACAACTGAGGTGGAAGTTTCAACTGGTAAGCAACTTCTCCTCTTTTGGCTAAAACAGGAAAATGTCCAATGAATCTCGGAGCAAGCTTTCCGCTAACACTGAAACGACGTAATCCCTAGAGAGGTGAAACTTTCAGATACACATGATCTCCAGGTATAAATTCTAAAGCTCTTCGACGATTGTCTGCATAGCTTTTCTGTCTTGTTTGTGTTGTCTTTAATCTGTCCTGAACCAGATGAACTTGTTCTTTTGCTTGCTTCAACACATCAGGTCCAAATACTTGTCCTTCTCCGGTTTCTTTCTAATACAATGGCGTTCTACACTTTCTGCCATACAAAAGTTCAAAAGGAGACATTTGCAGGCTTGATTGGTAACTATTATTATAGGAAAACTCTGCATAGGGCAAACTTTGATCCCAACTAGTTTTATTTGCCAAGGCACAGGCTCTCAACATGTCTTGCAATATTTGATTTACTCTTTCGTTTGACCATCAGTCTGTGGGTGATATGCTGTACTAAAATTTAGATTTGTGCCCAAAATCTCATGCAGCTTCTGCCAAAATCTTGATGTGAATTGAGGCCCTCGATTTGACACGATCTTCTTTGGAACTCCATGCAAACACACAATTTTTGACATATATAGTTCTGCGAGTCTATCTCCAGAATATGTGGTCTTTACAGGTATGAAATGTGCGACTTTTGTTAATCGGTCCACAATAACCCAAATTGAATCATTCCCTGACCTTGTCCTTGGCAATCCCGTTATAAAATCCATGCCAATTTCTTCCCATTTCCACTCAGATACCTGCAAAGGTTGCAAAAGTCCAGCAGGTCTCTGATGCTCAGCTTTAACTCGTTGGCACACATCACACAAGGCTACGTATTATGCAATTTCTCTCTTCATGCTTGACCACCAGTATCTTTCTTTCAGATCTTGGTACATCTTTGTACTTCCAGGGTGAATTGAGTATCCTGAATCATGTGCTTCCTTCAGGATTAACTCTTTTATTTCTTTTCTTTCGGGTACAAGAATTCTTTTCCCAAGCCAAAGGATACCTTCTTCATCTTCTGAAAATCCTGGTGCTCTGCCTTTCTTCATATTTTCTTTGATTTCTTTGACATAATTGTCCTCTCTTTGAGCTGCCTTGATCTGGTCTTCTAGAGTTGGTTGAACTTCCAAAGTGGCCAGAAATCCTTCATCTACTACTTCTAAATTGGGTCGTTGAAACTCTTCATGAAGTGCAGGTTGACTGTCTTTAATCATCAAATTATTGCAATAGCTTTTTCTGCTCAAGGCATCCGCTACTATATTAGCTTTTCCTTGATGATAATGGATTCCAACATCATAATCCTTTATTAACTCAAGCCATCTTATTGTCTCGATTGAGGTCGTTGGGTAAATATATACTTCAAACTTTTGTGATCCGTGTAAATCTCACAACGATTACTGATCAAATAATGCCTCCATATTTTTAGAGCATGCACAACGGTAGCTAGCTCTAAATCATGAGTTGGATAGTTCTGCTCATGCGGGGGTAATTGCCTTGAAGCATAGGCTACTACCTTTCCTTTTTGCACCAAAACACAACATAGACCTTGTCTAGATGCATCACAGAAAACTTCAAAATCCTTTCTAATATCTGGAAGTGTTAACACTGGTGCAGAAGTTAACCTCTTTTTCAGCTCTTGAAAACTGTCCTCACAAGATTTACTCCATTCAAACTTCTTTTCTTTCTTTAGTAACTGAGTAAGAGGTCTTGCAAGCTTGGAAAATCCTTCGATGAAGCGACGATAGTATCCGGCTAAACCCAGAAAACTTCTGATTTCTGTTACTGACTTGGGTTGTGCCCAATTGAGTACATTTGTTACTGAGAGACCATGTGGTGGTCATCCCGTGTGTATGATGAGTAATTGACATCGGCTTAGGGAAGTCGAGTTTGAGTTGGTTGGTTCGGGCCTAGACGTTACGTGGTGTAACGGGCTCGGTCGGACTTGGTCAAACCCGGTCAATAGGATTAGGATGATTATTCTGATGATTGAACAGGTTTGGACTTTATTATGCTTATGTGTTTCGTGCGGTGCTATGTGATGGTTTGCTTGTCTGTGTGGTTGTAGGACTTCGGAGCTAGGTCATGGTGAGACGTGGGAAGACCGAGACTAGACACAGGAGGTGTTGAGGTCCAGCCGGTCGGAGACGTCGAGGATGATCGAGGCTGCTGAGGTGGTTGCGAGCCGGGAGACAAGGAACCGGAGCTGGAGCTACCGGAGGTGAACACGATGGGCAACGGCGAATGGATCGGGACTAGACTCAGGGAGGAGTCGAGGTTCAGACGGTCAGATACCAGTTGCGGTCGTGTGCGACGGAACAGACCGGGACTAGACTCAGGAGGAGTCGGAGGTCCAGTCGGTTGGAGTCAGGTGTGGTCATGCGTGAACGACAAGGAGCGCGGAAGCTTCCCGGAAGGTGCAGGAGGGGCGAATCGGTAAATTCGCAAGGCTGCACAAGCGGGAGACGGATCCGGTAGGGTTTAGCCGGCGTAACGGGTTGGAGACCCGTTAGCCAAGGGCTATAAATAGGTGTTGGGGGCTGCATACCCCCTTGAGGGTTTTTGTGCATTTGCTCTCCATTTTGTGTGTGTTCCTCCCAAGAAGCATATGAGGCTCTTGGTGTTTTTGAGGATTGAGAGGGAGAGGATGGATTGAGAGTCTTGTAATCATTCCTCTTGTTCTAATGTCCATGCACATGGGGACTCATCTTTGGTTGGAATGAAATCTGAAGTTTTTCTGTTCCTCGTTCTTTTTCTTTGAATGTTTTCTTTTCTTTTTGTTGTGAGGAGTAGCTGGGCAGAACAATGCTTGTCCATGCATGTGTACTGGCTATTGAACCCCTCAATGGAATCACTCTTGTCTCAGTGTCTCTGCTCAAAATGATATGGAGATCCACCTCACTATGCAATGATCTTTGTTCTGTTCTTGTTTTCTTTTGCCGTTTTCTTTTTTCTCTATGCTGCAGTGACTATTTTCTGAGTTCTTGAGCCTTTCGGCATGTGCAGTTTGGTCTCTCTTTTGCAAGTTCTGTTTTCTGCCGAGTCTTGCCAAGTTGCCATCAAAATGAAAGCTTGCTAGCAGTATGTGCGGCAGCAACTTTGAGAGCAAAATCAACCGTTACATCTTTTTACCTTGATCTCCTCTTTTCCGTTTTAACTTCACCCTGAGGACTCTTGGCTATTCGGTTTGAAATGCTATTCAGCTGGCCTGAGAACATCAGTTAGCTTTCTTCAATGTTTCTACTTCTCGGCAGTTTTCAAGAATCTCTGTGTCGGCAAATTTCAGGCAGTCCCTGCTATCTCCAGTCTGCATCTTACTTTCGGTTTGCCTTCTTTTCTTTATTGCTGCGTCCTTTATTTCTTTTTTTCTCCTGTTTTGGTTGCAGTTTCCTTTTGCCGAACGTCCGGAATGCAGTGTTTTTGCTTGAGAGATTGCAGTATTTCTTTGTCCTTTCTGACTTGGGAAGAAGATGTTCCCGTGCACTCTTTCTAGTTATCTCTTTTTGCTAGTATGAACTCCTTCTCAGTTTGTTTGCCTTCTTTAAGTCTTTCTATTTTGCCTTTTTGTTTTGCTTTACTCCTTTTTATTTCTCTCGTCCAGGAAGCAAACAAGCATTTAGTCCTTCTTCGGTATTGATCTTTTTGGTGGTCAGTTCATGCCTAATGGTCATCTAGTTCTCTCAGCTGCAGCTTTCCTTCACAACAAGACTTATTCACATTAAGCCTTACAGCCGCAAGTCAGCTTCGATTTTGGTCTAGTTTTGTCTCTTCAGTAAATTTCTTCGACCGTTCGTCAAAATTGTTTGCGATTTCTGCAGAGCTCAAATCACCTAAATCGTAGCTTTTTATAGCTATCGGAGAGCTGAGATTTTCAAGAATACTTTAGGGGTGATTTCTTTTGAAAGGCACCATTCACCCCCCCTCTGTTGCCATTTCTGATCCTACAATTACCTTTTTAGGATCTACAGACACTCCTCCTGCAAAAATCACATGTCCCAAGAAAGCTATTTTCTTCAACCAAAACTCACACTTGCTAAACTTGGCATACAAACGATGTTTTCTGAGCTTTTCCAACACTATCCTCAGATGTTTAGTATGTTCTTCCTCATTCTGGGAGTATATTAGGATGTCATCAATGAACACGACAACAAACTTATCCAAATACTCCATGAACACTTTGTTCATTAGATTCATAAAGTATGCAGGTGCATAGGTCAAGCCAAAAGACATCACTGTAAACTCGTATAATCCATAACGAGTGGCAAATGCTGTCTTTGGTATATCTTCCGGTCTAATCTTCATTTGATGATAATCTGATCGGAGATCAATCTTTGAAAAGACACATGATCCTTTTAATTGATCAAATAAATCATCTATCCTGGGCAAAAGGTACATGTTCTTGATTGTCACATCATTTAAGGATCTGTAGTCCACACACATACGAAGACTGCCAACCTTCTTATTTACTAGAAGTACTGGTGCTCCCCATGGTGAAGAACTTGGTCTTACAAAACCTTTCTCTTGCAGTTCCTGAATCTGCTTCTTAACTTCCGCTAGGTCATTTGCAGACATACGGTAGGGTCTCTTGGAAATTGGAGCTGTACCAGGTACCAGGTTAATGACAAATTCAACTTCCCTATCTGGTGGCATTCCTAGCAGATCTTCAGGGAACACATCTGGATATTCACTTACTATAGGTACCTTTTCTAGGGTTATTCCTTTCAAGCTGTTCAGCCCACATCCATTCCTCGAGGACATGCTCGGCTTACACTCTACTTGGACTCCTTCAGAGTTGGTAAGAGTGATGGCACGATTGGCACAATCTATCTGTCCTTTATACTTGGTTAACCAGTCCATACCAAGTATTACATCTAGGCTATTGGAGTCTATTATAATAAGATTCGCTAGGAATTTGACTCCATTTATATCTACAGTTGCTCTAGGGCAAACTGTGTTAGTCCTCATTTCCTTTCCCGGTGATTGGACTAGCATATGGTTCTTTAACAAATGTGCATCCCAATTATATCTTTCAACAAATCCTTTGGAAATAAAAGAATGCGAAGCTCCAGAATCGAATAATACTGATGCAGGTACTGAGTTGACAAGAAACTTACCGAACTACGCCCGGTGCATCCCGGCCGCTTCATGATAACATGATTAACATGTCCTCTATTCATCCCTTGCGGAGTCTTTGGAACTTGAGGTGTCCCACGGCCTTGTCCTGCAGGTGGGGCTCGTGCTGGTGTAGTCCCCAAATTGAAACGAACAGGGGGCACAGCTGGGCGTTTTTGAGGACAATTGTTGGCATAAAGTCCCATGTTGTTGCAATTGAAACATTGCACTCCTGTAGTTGAAGTCTTGTTCTGCTGAGGCTGGCCCCCATTATTAGCTCGTGGAGCTTATGGAATTGGGCGAGGTCCACTGAATGGTGTCCTTGGCACACTTGGCGCTGGAGGCCTACTGAAATGAGATTGATTAGGATGATGACGAGAACTACTTGCACCCTGTTAGGCTTGGAATTTCCTCTTCCGAATCTCATATAACTGGCGTTGAGCATCTTCTTATATAATAGCCTTGTTTACCATATGCTGAAATATGGGATAGTCATTGGACACCAGTTGCACCTTGAGGTTGGGGTCAAGTCCTTGCATGAATCGCCAAATCTTTGCTGCATCTGTTGCAACATCTTCTGGTGCATATGTAACGCCCCCGTTTCTGGGAGGAACAGGAGCGTTGCTAATCCGCAATCACCCAGGACTCTGATTGCGGACCGAACGAGTATCATGCCTGCTTACGAATATTTGAGAAAAGTTAGTTCGATTGAAATAAGACCTAATGGTCAATTTTAACAACCAAACGGGCGTGCAGCCCAAGGGTACTTACATACAGAAGAATCGCAGAACACACCACGGAAAGCTCGAGTGCGGTGCAACCCTAACACGGAAAACTTGATTCACCTTCTTTGCTTCTGGAAACTGTTGGGGGGAAAATTATGCAAGACTGAGTACCAACCACTGTACTCAGCAAGTCACAAGGGAAATCCTAACTTTAACTATTTGCACGGATCACCAAAGGATGGGAGTATACTTGGTTTATTAATTTGAGTGGATGCACTTTATTTGCAAACATTTGTGAAAACCAGAGTAAAAACTACTCCTTAAGATAATAGGGGTTTTCTTTTCGAAGTTTCAATTACCAACTAATCAGATTAAAATACTTGTGAAAACTACTCAAGCTTTGTCTTTGGAATCACCAAGTGACACACCCATTAACCGGAGCACGGCGTATTCGAATACCATTTATTTGACTCTGCAGAGTTGCTCAACTTTACCCACACGATTCCTTAACCCTCATGACTGAGTTAAGAAAGCCAGGTCGTTTCACTGCTCATTTCTTTATATAGGCTCTGCAGGTGAATTCACTCGGGTCTGGCACATAAAAACTCCCGTCCGCTTCGAGTGAACCCTACCGTTATTAGGTATCCGCAGCACGGCATACCTAATTCAACTGCCCAACCTCCTGGCATCTCAACACCTGTAGAGTTTCAATCGAGTTGAGTAGCTACTAAACCAGTGTTGACAAGTCAACTCCTGTGGTTGAGCGATCACTATGTCATTTGCTCAGCGTAAGGGTTTCAGTCCTTATATTTTCACATGGCCCGCAACCTCGCCAGGTTCGCGACCACGACCTAGGGTAAGCGGTGGGCGCTGACCGACTCGCGGTTTCCCACAACACCCTTACCCTAACTTCAATCCTAGGGTAAGAGATGGGCGAAGACCGTCTCACGGTTCCTTCCCCAACACCCTTACCCTACCTTGTGCACGCCAAGCACTCTCCGCCCTAGGGCACGGTGTCCCATACCACCCTACCCTAGGGTCGGGTTTTCCAAAATCTATTGGCCCGCAGCCACAACCTTATTAGTGTGAGGACTTGTGTGATAATAAATAACCTACAGTTATCTAGATTACCAAGTAATTAATTCTAGGGTTACAAAGGCATGGCTACAGATTTAACATGGCATTTGTCGGTGGTAGGATTTATCTACATAACATGTCATTCTAAACATTTTATTTTACTTCAAACTAGCATTTCACAACTAACATAATGCAAATAGCATAATACATAATTTAAATGGCATGGGATTCAACATGATCAAGGACTTGTGACTTGCCTTGGTCCTCGACTAGTTCGGCGGCTTCATGAATTGCGGTTCCTTGGTCCTGGCCTCGCACCGAAGTCTTCGAAAACTCCGTTGCTAGCGCAAACACACAAAATAACATAAGTCCGGCTTGAGCCTAATCAAGCGAGGAAAAATAATTCTATGAAAAAGGAGAAAAAGCAACAAATATTCAAATGGAGGGTTTTGAATTCTTAGATTTTTCTCGAGAAGAATTTGGAGGATTGGGGCCAAAATGGGTTCAGAGATCAAAATGAGCAAGGTGGTGAAATTTGGGAATTTTGGGATTTTCCGAGATTTTCTAGGATTTTCTTTGAATTTCGGATTTTAGAAATTGATAAATGCTTTGAAATTCATTTGGAACAATGTCGGGCCTACTGGTGCTACTGTGCCCGGGTGAGAAATGGGCCCACGCGAGGCGGCCGACGCGAGCGAGCAGGCCGAGCGGCTCGGCCACGCACGCTGCCGCCGCGGCTTGATGGCCGACGCGTGGCGCGGCGGACGGCGAAGATGGAGCGAAACAGGCGGCTCGGATCGGCGGGAGTAAGTGGGATCGGACGGTGGAAAACGAGGCCATCCGGCGCCGAGGTTAGACGGTAACAAAACGTGGGCGGCAGGATGCGTCCACGCCATCGTCGCCTTCCTCCGGCTCGTCGTCCTCGTCAAAAGCGAGGGCGATGGCGCTGGGAGACGGCGGCCGCGGTGCTCTCGGCGAAACGAAGGGCATCCAATGACTCCTTGGGCGGAGGGGAATCCATTTCAGGGCTTTGGGGTTTACGGGAAGGACCAACGGCGGCGCACGGCCGGAGAGAAAGTGGCGGTGACTTTCGGTCACCGGAGGCCAGCGGTGGCTCTCCGGGCAAAATGGCGGTAGCTGGAGCATCTCTAGAGTGAGGGGAACTCGATGGTGGCGGCGGGTTGAGCTGAGAAGTTCTCAGGCGGGCTGGCCACAACGGCCCCTTTCTACCGACCATGAGCTTCGCCGCCGTGGCGAGGAGGGTGTTCTTGGCGTGAGTCCACCATCGCGTTCAGGAGGCAGAGGAGAGCAAGGCAGGGCAAGGAATTGGATTTTAATCAAGAGGAGAAGGAGAATGGCTCAGAGTTCACCGGCGGCGAAGGAGGCGATCGGCGATGTAATCGCCCAAACTCGATCGGTGCTCAGGAGCCTGGGAGCAAAGGGAAGACAATGAGGGGCTTGGCTTGGCTTCAAAGGGAGTAGAGGGGTGGCGGCGGGGGGAAGCTAGGCGGCTCGGGGGTTAATGGCGCGGTGTGGGTGGCTCACTTGGTGCAGAGCGGGATGGGCGAGGTGATGGGCGGGAGCGTCGCGTCCACGCGTCTGGTGGCGCCACCGCGAGGAAAACGCGGATGGGACGGGAGCGGTGGCGGCCGAGTGGGCGCAGGCCAGTGAGAGGAGGAGAGGTGGCAAAGGGGCCCGGTGGCGAGGGGCGGCAACCGGTCAAAGCGGTTGGGAAGCGGCCGGCGACGGCGAGCCGACGGCAGCGCAGCGCACAAGCATGGAAACCGGCAAGGGCAAAACAATGCAGCGGAGCGTGCTCTGGCAGTGCGGCGAAGGAGGAAGCGGCAGGAGGAAAGCGCCAGGGAAAAGGAAGCGGGAGAAAGGGAGGGGCGCCAGCGGGAGAGGGAGGCGGAAAGAGAGGGAAGGCGCCAGCGCAAAGAGAAGGCGTAAAGCCGAGAAAGGAAAACGGAAACGCCGGAGAATTTCCGAAAAAGGAAAGTTTTCAAAAATTTCACCCAAAAATTCAGGAAAAATCACAAAAATATTTTGAAATTTTCTGGGGTGTTTCAGCATACCTGGCCAATTGTGCGACCTTATTCAGGTATTCAGTCACACTAAGGTTTCCTTGCTGCAGTTTGTGAAATTCTATTTTCTTCATATCCATTATCCCTGTAGGAATATGTGCAGTGCGGAAAGCTTCATCAAATTCAACCCAAGTGATAGCTTGCACATTTTGATGAGCCGCACAATAATTCTCCCACTAATTAGCTGCAATCCCTTTTAGTTGATGGGCATCGTACAACACTTTCTCACGATCATTGCACTGAGCCAAGGTCAATTTCCTCTACACATCCTTAATCCGCTTATCGCCCATTGGATCTCATCGAACCAAGAAGGTTGGCGGTCGAGTTCTCATAAATTCTCCTAGCTTGGACTGCGGTGCAGGCATTGGGGCCTGTGGAGTTGGCTGGACTTGATTCTGAGCAAGAGCTTGCAGAAGTTGTAGTTGCATAGCCATCATTTGCTCCAAGTTAGGGGCTTGAACAGGAGGTGGTGGGATTGGTTCATTGGCTTCTGGTTGAGCATTGGCACCACGGCTGTTGCCAGCGTTGTTCCTTGTGTTCACCATCTGAAGAGGTAACCGGGTTTAGCAAAAGATAAGAGGGAAGTAGGTATAGGTAAGAGATCAGGGGAGACTAAACAACATCCTAAACCAACACACAAGAAAGAACACAAACAACAAATTGGAAAAACTAAACTTTGAATTCAAATTTAATTTTGAAATGGTTGTACCACAAGTGCACAAGTGCTTTGGTACAGTCCATCTAGTACACCAAAATATAATAATAATAAATCGTTCTAAGGAAATAAACCTTTACTTGGATACTACTGTCTCAACAACTACTCGTCCTCCTCGAAGATGCGCTCCTTAGGATTCTCCTCTGGGTCCTCCTCTGAGTTGCCCACGTGGAGTTGTCTACAACCACACATAGGACGGTTGCAAGATGCGCGGGTGTGGGGATGGCTATGATTGGAGGCAGTCGACCGAGAGCAAGAACGGGAACGAGAGAGACTGCGTCTTTTGCTGGAATCTCCAAGGTTGATGTCGGGTGGAGGACTAGGGCGCCGCACACTCTTGCGTGCTGTGAGCAAGGTGCGGGTTCGTGCGTCGCCCGGCACTTGGTTGTTGGGGACATACCGGTGATGCAGTGAAGATGGTGTGTAGTGTTTGGGGGACTGCTGTCTGGCTCTGAGTTGTCCTAGCTCGAACTTTGCTGCCTGGCACCGAAGAAGTTGAGCACGGAGAGTGGTGGAGTGCTGGTAGCTAGAAGTAAGAAGCATCCAAGTCGTCCAATCTCCTCCAAGGCACCGGGCGTGGTGGTCGCCATCGCCGAGTAAGCCGCACTGTGCGATAGTCGAGGATCATCCACTGAGATCTCAAAGGGCTGCGGATAACTCTATCTCGCTCGAGTGGATGAAAAGAAGCAGTAAGGTGACTGTAGTAGGATCTCCTTGCGAATATGGCACAAGTCAGCTATAGCCAAACGAGCTGCATCCGGAGGGCGCCGTCGCGGCGGTCCGAGGATGATCGATAGGGTATCTGTGGGAGTTGAATTCCCTTTCCCGTGCATACAGGAATGCCTCCATCGACCAAGAATCTCTGTCCATAATTCTGACTTTCCGCCCCCTGAAAATAGGCGGTTGGCAATACTTCAGATACTGCATGAGTTGACGAAGAAGTTCAACAAATGCACCCTCATTCTCGCCGTGAGAGATGAAGTCCCACGAGTCAACGGAGGAAGAACCGACCATCTACAAGTTGAAATAATAGAAAAGATTAGTAAGAAATTTTGAACAAGTGAATATAAATAGAGTAGGGGTAAAGAGTATAGAAAATTTTCAAAAAAATAAAATTTTAATAAATATAGATCCTTAAGGTTTTTGCCATTCTAAACTAGGTCACGTCCTACAGTCAAGTTGGCTCCGATACCATCTCTGTCAGGACCTCAGATTTCCAAATTCGGATCCTCTGTGTATTACAGCACTAGTCCCAGATCAAAACTAGTGCACACAGTTAAACAGTGATAATTACATTGCCAACAACGAATATTACAATAATAAAGAGTACAAACCAAAAGGTCTTTTCATTACATCTGAGGTTTCAAGACCTCGCAAATAAACAAAACACAGCGGAAGCAAATAAACTTTGGTAGAGACCCATCAATACGCCACAGGCAATTGACTGGGGAAACACAACCTAGTACTCCGGAAATCCATCGTCGAATCCACACGCAAAGTAGTCGTAGTCTCCTTCCTGAGCTTCGTATTCCTCTGAGATTTTATTTTTAAGTGTAGCATATGAGTACATAAAGTACTCTGCAAGTCTTGGGAAAATGCAGTAGATGTAAGGCTTTAACAAAGGGGGTCATATGGTTATTTTGCACAAAGTAATATTTTATTTCTAACACCACTAAATATTTTCCAGGCAATAATTTGAACAAAGTAATTATCATGACTGAAACTATCAAGCATTTTTATAGTGAAGGTTCTATCCATCAAGGTTCAAATCTACGGGTTCCAACCACCCACATTGGCTTCATCTGCCAGAACAACCCTGGGAGTTCCATCCACTCTCGGATTCCCAAAACTTTATTTTAAAACCAGAAATCTACCATGTGAATGCATTCCTTGCTCGCCCTTGACCGTGGGCACGACTATTCGAATAGTTTTAACACTCTGTAGAGGTTGTACAACTTCACCCACAAGAGACAAATTATCTTAATAGCCAACATGCTTCCTTAGGCATGAGACCCAGATAATTCATCACAAAGCCTTTACCTTACTCTAGACTAGCTAGTCACCACCCGCTGAGGTTTCACCGCTGAAGGGTTAAATCCACCACATTCAGAAGCCCCCTCTTGCGCCGTATGGGTACAGTAAATCATGTCTCTCACTATGAATAACCAGTACACCCTGGCATCCACTTTCCACTAGTGGTACCTAAACTAGTCTATTGTATGTTAATCAGCTAGGTCATACCCATATAGACATGTGGTTGTACGGTAGTGCTCAGTTTGGACAAACACAAGCGTCGGTCCATAATTGACTTGGGTGGAACATACACTTTTCAAGTTCTCGTGTTAAACAGCACCAATCCAATCTTACCATCCACCCAGGTCTAAAATAGTTTTTCACCAACTTAACAACAATAACATTATTGATTGCTACTCGATGAAATCATTCATATCCATTTTCCACCCGAGGGTTATACTGATCGACTAGTTTGTCTAAGCATTTACTACCGTTCTAAAATTATCAAATTCATAATAATCTCAATACTGAGACAATGGAGATCTATCGTGACAAAGGTACATGATTGTCAATGTCAAAAGAGGGCATAACAATTATCGGTTTAACTATTATCCTTACAACATGAATTATCATTTTATGTAACATAGCAATGCATTAAATTTAAAATAATCGAAAACATTTCACAAACATAGGTTCAAAATGTTCAAAGGAGACTTGCCTTCGTGTGCGATATCTTGACTTTCTTGCTGCGGGTCTGCAAATTCTTCAACAACGTCGGATTCTACGCGTAAAATAATAAAATAAGCGAACAAATAAATACAAATAACACTTCAAAGATATAATATATTTACTGGAAGGAAGTTCATAATTTTATATGAATTTAGGAGAAGGATTCAACAGATTCGGAGTTCAACCGAGGAAGAAAGGATTTTTGGAAGATTAAATGAAAGAGAATTTCAATATAAAAAAATATTTGATCTCAGAAAAACAATATACATTTTATGGTTATTTTACAAAGTTGAATTTGGATCTTTGGGAATGTACAGAAAATTTGGGATGAAACTGAGATTTTGAAAATGAATTGGGTGTTTGAAATTTAAAATTAAAATTTAAATGTATCAAATAAATTTCAAAAATTCAAAAGGATTGCATAAATGGATAGTTTGAAATTTTTGATGAATTTAGAAATTTGAATGGGTTCAATCGGAGTTAGGATGAAAAAGTACGGGCCTCGGGAAGTTTGAAATCAGAGAAAAAGAAAAAGAAGATTTTCTGGAATTATTTTTCTAAAGGAAATTCGGAATTATGACGTCAGCACCGAATTTCTTTTTGGCCGAATTGTTTTTCTACTGAAAAATCGAGATTATGATGCCAGCACGACGTCAGCCCTAAGGTGGGCCGGCTGACAGTGGGCCCTGGTCCATAGACCGAGTCCACGGAGGGGAAGGATGGCCGAGGTGGCACGGGTGGCGGCTGGCGCTGACGCGGCGGCCATCGGCCGAGCTAGCGGCCGACGCGCGCCACACCACCGCCACGTGGGCACGGTGGCGGCACCGACCGTGCGCGACGCCGGGCCGGGGCTCGTCGGCGCTCCGTGGCGGTGGCCCGGCGAGTGGCGCAGGAGGGAGACGGAAGTGAGGGAGTCCGGGTGGACGCGAGGTTACCGGCGATGGTCGGAATCGGGTCGGCGACGAGGAGAGGCGGCGGGGAATCGGGTCTCCGTGCGCGGTGATCCGGCGGCGAGGCTCGGCCAAGGGTCCTCGAGGCGCGTGGCGCGGTGGGTCAAGAGGGAGACTACGGGCTTGAGGACGGCCGAGGCAACGACAATCTTTCACCGAGTTGGCGGCGGCCCGAGGGAGGTGGCATGGTGCGGGGTGGTGGAGTAGCCGAAAGGGCGAGGGAAATGGGGTGCTTGGGAGGATTTTATAGGGCCGAGGAGGAGGGAACCGACTTACCACACCGGAGTGGGGAAGTGGGCGGCGGTTACAGGCGATTGGGGAAGTGGGGGCGCGGGGAGAGAGGGGAAGTGGGTGCGGTTGCGGCGCACGAAGAGGAGAGGGAGAAGTGGGCGCGCGGGTGCGGGAGGTGGCGGGAAGAGCAGACGGGCGAACGGCTGGCGGCGGCGCGACCGAAAAGACAGGCGGCGCGCTGGGAAGACGGCCCCGACAGTGGGCTGGCGCAGAGAGAAGGGAAGAGAGGTGGCGCAGGCGGATGCATGGCGATCGGGCCGAGGGAGTAAGGCGGTGCGAGCGGGTGGGATAGGCCGGATGGCGGCAGAGCATCACTGGCCGCCCACGTGGCGGCCAGAGAGAGGGGGAAGGCGGGATCCCGGGCGGTGACGTGTGCAGATCCCGGGCGTCCACGTGGCACCCAGAGGGGAAGGGAGAGAAAATAATTTTTTGATTTTAGTTTTTGATTTATAGAAAATACTAGAAAATTAAATATAGCTCAGAAAAATACAAAATGAACTTCAAAAATTCTAAAAAAAATTCATATAAGTTTCTGGGGTATTTTGAGCTTAGATAAAATATTTTCAAGTTATTTTGGTATTATATTTTCAAACTAAGATTTCTTTTTAATTCTAAAAATTGATTTTAAAAACTGGAAAAACTCAGAAAAAATCAAATAAGATCCAATTTCTTTAAAGTAATTAATTTGAATATAAATTTTCAAAAATCACAAATTTTGGGATGTTACACCATCTAGGCCACGGGGGAGACCCAAGGACATTGCTCACCTAACTCTCCACTACCATACTCTTTCTTTGTTTGGTCTGTAACCACAACAATTACTCTTTGTTGTTACCGATAGCTAGACGGCTTGGAGGAAGTTGTATGGTGATCTCTTCAAGAAACTTGTGAAGAGACCCGACACTGTTTGTGAGTGGTGTAGTGTTTACCATCTCTGAAGTGGAGGAAAAGTAACCTTAGTGAGATTAAGATCTTGAGGCTTATTTTGTGGAGCCGGTCCAGTCTGTTTAGGCTTACCTCAATATGGACCAGTGAAGACCGGAAGTCTTCGATACTATGGGAAAATTATCGTGTCTCTATTGTGGTTTATTTCTTTGTCTTTACTCTCTGTATTTATATTTCTAGCAATTTAATTGAATTGAATAGTATAGTTAGAATTGTATCTAGTATAGACATTGCTTATGGCGCCTTAGTGAAACCTAGAAGATTTAGTCTTTAGTTGTGCAAAAGGTTTTGATTTAGATCATACTTGCTAAAAAAATGTGATGTAGCCGAAACAATTTAAAAACCTCCTATTCACCCCCTCTCTAGTCAGTTATCTTTGATGGTACAAGTGGTATCAGAGCTTGATCTATATTTTTTGAGCTTTACCACCTAAAGAGCAAGAGTGGATGGTGAGGGTATATCTCTAGGGAAGGCACATCTATTTCATGGCTCTTAGCATACGACTGGTTCATTGTTCAGTATGACCGGTTCCTCGTAGCATACGACCAATTCACTGCAACTTCGACCGATTACATTATAACATATGACTAGTTCCTCTTAGTTTATGACCAACGACCGGTTCACTATAGCTATGACCGGTTTATCCATAATCTCTGACTCTGGGGTCTTCGACCTCTCTGACTCCGAGGTCTTCGACTCCCCTAAAAATTCCAGACTAAGGTCGTTCCGCCGTGGTCATTCACTTGCGATCATTCTGCCTTGATCTAACTGCCAGGGTCGAAATGTCGTGGTCAACCTTCCTTGGTCATCTGTTGTGGTTGACCTGCCGCGGTCAATCTGCCGTGATCGACGCTTCTTGAGCACTGCACTGCTATCCTGAAACTCCAACAATAATGGCGCATCCACTAGAACTTTTACAAACACAAATTCTAATGAAACCTAAATATCAATTATTCACCATCACTCATTGCACGACCACCACATGGTCTAGCACTATGCTAGATGAGTATGGTACTCCTAAGAGGTATTGGGCTACTTGTTATGTATCTATCAGGATATTCTTGAGAGCCTCATTGCATAAGACTTCCTATGAGTTTAGATTTAGTTATAAGGCTAGTGTACCTCATATTAGGATTTTTGGTTATAAGTACTTCATTCTAAAATCTAGCAACCTTGATAAATTTGAATATGAATCTCTTTAGATAGAATCTTTTTAAGATATCCTACTCATTTTAGAGGCTAACGTATACTTAATCTAGATACTAACAAAAATTATAGAAACTTGAGAGGTTACTTTTGATGAGGTTAGTCCTGAACTAGACCAGACATTTCAAATACACAAGTTCAAGGATATTCAGAAGGTATCTTGTTTGAGGAGTCCAATGGAGAAAATGAGATTAGTCCTAAACTAGACCAGACATTTCACTCCAGCCAGCTAAAGCCCCTACTTCTACTATTGTGCCTTCAGCTGGATAGCCTTCTCTCACATCTCCTTCAGCATAGGGTGGTTCTGCTCCTACCTCCATAACCTATGAGGTAGATACCACTTCTGCTCATGGACTTCCTCGATATCTCCAACAGACATATCCACTAGATCAGATTATTGGAGATCTTTATGAGCGAGTTACTCACTCCAGGTTCATCCCTTTTGACTCACATACTCATTCTGATTTCATTTCACTCATGCGTTCACTGATAAATCTTGGATTAATGCCATGCATAAGAAATTGAAGAACTTTGAGAGAAGCAGGGTCTGGACCTTAGTTAAACTACAGCTATGTGCAATGCCAATTATAAGTTTATGAACCTGTTCAAAAGTGTCGTGGTTTTTGGTTGTGGTTTTCGACTGATTGCAAGAGAGATTGAGTAAGTAAAGAATACTCACGTTGAGAAGCCACTCCGTTCAAAGTGGCTCCTGTAGTGACTCCTACAAATGGCTTATAGAAACCACCTTGAGAAACCACTTCATTCAAAAGCTGGCTTCTAAAAGTCAGAAGTTTAAAACAGGGCCTATAACTGCTTAAGACGTGCTTGAAAAAATCACTTTAGTTTGTTTTGGGAGAGCTTCATAACATATAATTCAATATTCTGAAAATTTATATCCCTTGAATTGCATACATTGTTCCTTGAGTGTAGAATTTTGTTTAGACACTCCAATCTTCCTATAGTGTAAGATAAAATGTGATGTTCATTGCATGGTTTTGGATCATGTTAAGTGATACAGTAAGAGCATCGCTTCTCCACACTTCTCTTGTCGCGCTTGCTTCTATCTGATTCTAAGCCCAAAACGTATGGGCCATGCTACTTCTATTGTGACGTTTGCGTCTTTCTATCAGACCACTTCGCGTGGGCACCCATCATAGGTCACACGGCCCAAAAATCACAACGCTGCAGGTAGCGGTCATAGCTACATGTATTTCCCAATGTAGGTGAGTTACCACTTCACCAGTTGGTTTTTCACCACCACATGCATCGAGAGGCGGCAGCAATAGATGGAGGAAGCTCTGAGCTAGGTTGCTTGCAGCGGGGCGCTTGCTAAGGATCAAGGGCAAGATCAGTGCCCCCCAATTCTTGCATTGTTACTGATGTTGTTGGTTTTCTGCAAGCTCCAAGGGTATGGCAATGATAGCAACTCCTTTCTTCCTAAATGGTTACAGTGGCACTGAGGCAGCTCTTGGTAGGGTAAAACTGAAACAATAAACATATGGATCAGATAACATTTTCTTCATAATATGCTTAAGTTATCATCATATCATGTTATCTTACAAAATTATCTCTATACATATGAAAAATTATCTTCATTTATTACAAAATAACTTATTTTGTGTTACCAATAGTTATCTATCTTGCACTTTTAACAAATTACCACCGAATGTTTTGTAAGTTACCATACATACTTTTGACAAATTACCACCCTAAATGCAAAAAACAACTATCTTCAAAACTTACCATCAATTTGACCCTAAGGTATATCATCTGCGGTTCTAACAAATTACCACCCTAGGTTCAAAATTATCATCAATTGCACATTGAGTTATCACCTGCAGCTTCAATAAATTACAAGCCTATGTAAAAAAAGTTACCATCAATATTATCAATCTGAAAAGTTGGAAAATTACCCTCAGTTGCACTAAATTACCATCTTATATTTAAACAAGTTACCGCCTAAAGTTCTATAAGTTTTTATCCATCAGTTGTGCGCTAAGTTACCATCTACAATTAAACAAAGTTGCATCCTAAGTTCAAAATTATCATCAGTTTTTGTGTTTTTTAGGTTAAAAAAGGACAGATGTAGTCTAAGTTACCATTTACAATTTTAACAAATTACCGCCAAAAGTTCTATAGGTTTTCATCTATCTTTTTGTTGGTAGAATAAATTAGCTAGATAAAAAGCCCATACCAACAGGACTTATTTTACCTTCTTGTAAGTACCATGCATTAGCAGTCTCCATTGGATAAAGTTCCCCACCCCTACCTACTTGCCACTTGATTTGGAAAATTAAATTAATAAATTGTGTAGGAGTGCAGATATTGCCATCAGTCTCACCTTCGAAGTCACCATATGTGTTTTCTTTAAAAAAAATTATCACCTTGAATTCTACAAGAGTTCAAAATTACCGTCATTTCAGCTATATGTTGCATTTGTATTTTTAATACTTGCCTCTTAAACTACAGCCATGTGCAATGCCCCATGTTATTAAGTCGTCGACTAATCGGCGATTAGTCTACGATTAGTCGTCCGGTCGGTACTTGGTGGACGACTAGCGAGACCGACTCGACTGGAGCGACTAGTCGGGACAACGGACGACTAGTCGGCGCCAAATCGCGACTAGTCGAGATGATGAAGCCTACCGACCGAAATTGGAAAACAAAGGAAACGGTGAAAATGTTCGACTTCGCCCACAGCGGTAAAGCGGTAAAATGTTCGAAGACTGCAGCAGGTAACCCTAAATCATTCATTCCTCCTCTCCCGTCTCCCATGAATCCTCTCCCGTCTCCCGTGCGAGCCGCCAAAGAAGAAAGCGATGTGACCGCAGCCTCCTCCCTCTCTCCGACCCCCACCCGCCGCAGCCTCTCCTCGCCGCCGCCCGCCAGGATCGCCATCTTCTCCGATGGCATGCGGCCTCCTCCTCTCTCCGACCCCCACCCGCCGCAGCCTCCTCCCCTCTGCTCCGACTCCCTCCCGCCATGCCAGTACGTTCTTCCGCCGCCGCCTCGTCCTTCTCATCTGCTTCCTGAAGATCAGAACCAACCAGGTGCTCCTTGCCTCCTTCCTTGCTTGATTTATTTCTTTTGGGGGTGATTTTGGTTGGGGTTTTTCGATAGAGGTATTGATTTGTCTAGTTGGTCCATTTTCCGCTTCTTGAACGATGGATTTTGCGGATCCAATGTGGGCGTTCAGTCTTACCGGCTCGGGAAGCTTGTTGCAGAGAAGCTGCTTTTGCTTGAGCTGCTTGATTCGGCCACATATGTGCTGCTCTCCAACATTTATGCGGCTGCAGGGAAGTGGAAAGAGGCATGAAGTGAGGAAGCTCACGAAGCTCATGAACATTTATGCGTCTGTGCTGCTCATAGCTCCATTTTAGCCAGGTAACCAAGCTACTCAAGCTACTCAGATTTATGTTCTCTACCTCTCTCACATGTGAACTACATCATTTTTGCAGTAGACTGACCGACTAGTCCAGACTAGTCGGTCGATTAGTCGACTAGTCGGTCTAGTCGCCCCCTTGGCAACTCGACTCGACTTTACGACTTAATAACATTTATAAGTTTATGGCCCTGTTCAAAAGTGTCGTGGCTTTTGGTTGTGGTTTTCGACTGATTGCAAGAGAGATTGAGTGAGTAAAGAATACTCACGTTGAGAAGCCACTCCGTTCAAAGCGGTTCCTGTAGTGACTCCTACAAACGGCTTGTAGAAACCACCTTGAGAAACCACTTCATTCAAAAGCCGGCTTCTAAAAGTCAGAAGTTTAAAACAGGGCCTATAACTGCTTAAGACGTGCTTGAAAAAATCACTTTAGTTTGTTTTGGGAGAGCTTCATAACATATAATTCAATATTCTGAAAATTTATATCCCTTGAATTGCATACATTGTTCCTTAAGTGTAGAATTTTGTTTAAACACTCCAATCTTCCTATAGTGTAAGATAAAATGTGATGTTCATTGTATGGTTTTGGATCATGTTAAATGATATATATCACTCTCTTTTGATACTCCATTATAACGCATGGGTACCTTACTAGTTCTTGTAAACCATGAACTATAGCATGCCCAATTTAGCATGATAACTATGAAATTTAGATACAAGTCATAATTGCCTTAAAACCATGTGCAGAAGTGATACAGTAAGAGCATCGCTGATGTATAGTGTGTCATAGCTTCAGGAGGGAGAATGTACCATATTAGCTTTAAGCTACCGCTCAAAATCCTACAGTCCAATGCATAATAGCTTTAGGACGGGTTAAGAGCATCGCTGATGTATAGTGGCTTGGTGTAATAGCTGCAAGAGGGAGAATGTACCATATTAGCTTAAGCTACCGCTCAAAATCATCTTATTTATTTTATCGAGAAAGCAAAAACATATAGTTCTATTTAAAGCTGCCATCCTTGATAATGTGGCATCTCTCTCTAGTGACTTTCCATGGTGCAGCATTGAAGATGCTCTAAGGCAGGTGTATCTACACCGAACCTACAAAGCTTAATTTTGCCGAAAAATAACATGAACAACGAACATAGTGTTGAATATTTGCAACTAAGATCATGTTTGCAGAATTGCTATAGGTCTATGTAGTATTGCTAATGTGGTGTTGAAATATTAAAATTTAAAAATACTAAAATTGTTGTACAACTATGATCTATATCATGATTCGTGGCAACTATGCCCATGAAATGGCAGGAATGTCATATGCCTCTCCTGCGGCACATAACCGTACGTACCCACACGGGTCTTGTGACCTTGTCCCTAATTGACGTTAGCACTCCTTAAAATTGACTTCAAAAATTCAAAATGAAATTGACTTCAAAAATTCAAAATGAAATTGACTTCAAAAATTCAAAATTTAACTCCTTAAGGTGTAGAATACACACATCTATACAACCTTGGCAAGCACCGTTTAGCTGGTTCAACCACGCATTTCTAAAAGACTAAAAGTCATTAGCCATTACAAACTGCCACTGTGCACTCTTTGGGTTCAGTTCCTGTTTTACGCCAGTTGGGACTTGGGAATAAGTTATTGGGCTACTACTGCATTTGTGGTTCTCAACGTTCTTCAAAAAACTGCAACAAATAACTTGTCAAACAATTGCCCTCCACGCTCCGTGACAACCTCAAATGACACCCAGATAGACCACTCATCCAAAAATCTAGTAAAGTAGGATACAAATCTCAAAACACCTTGAATGATCAAGAATAAAACCGATTGAAATTGAATATTAAAATTGAATTAGGGCTGTTTTAAAACTACTAACCGGACCGGTTACCGCGCAAAAAACCAGAAAAACGAATTGGGGCTGTTTTAAAAAACCGGAAAAACCGCTACCAAAACCGGGGAAGCCAGAGAAAACAGGTTATGGACAATTAGCAATTAGAATAATGCAAATACTAACTAGAAAATATTTAATAAAGTAGCAAGCCTGATACATAAGGTGATTGATGTCTAGTTACAAATTTATAAGGAGCCTTATGTTGTATATACAAATTCCTCCTTGCCAGCTTGATTATCTAGTGAACCCTCTCCTTCAAGTGATCTAAAGCATCTAAAATAATAAAAACATAAGTTAATTGTAATGAATGATTGAGAGAAACATAGCTTGACACTAGCTCATGGGATTGATTTTCCATAACTATTTGCAAGAGTAAACAAGATGGAGAGAAACTCACAGATCTAGGTTTTGCTACTCCTCTACCTTGGTGCTGCTGCTGCTCTTCTCCTCTACCACAGTGTGCTGCTGCTCTTCTCCCCTTATCTTGCCGCTCTTTTCTTTCTTCTTTGTAGTGTCTTTGTAGTGATGTCTGATAGTACTATAAAAGAGTCCAAGTCCAAGCCTCCAAGGTGCTTTCGGGGTTCTCTCGCTCATGTCGCCCAAGATCCTTTCCAAGATTCCAACTAGCATGTACTAGCTTAAGCTAGATTGTCTAAAAAATGTTGGAACTTGAGAATACAATAATTAAAACATATTTAACTCATACAATAGGTAATCTAACACAAAAAAAGAGTTCAAACAACGTAGGAAGTGCATTATACAGTCATAAATTTAAATTTAAAAAAGTTCGACGGTTTTTTTTTCCCGATTCCACAGCTTTTACGTAACCGCCGCTTACCGATCGATAATGTCGGTTTTTTTCCTCGCTTTACGTTGTGGCCAAACTCAAACTTCTTGCCGCTCCAAAACAAAATGTTGTGTACCATTTCACCATACAAATTTGTGTAGGATTTGGCTGCTTTGTGTTGGGCATCGCCGAAGGCAAGCCAAATTTGCTTTGATACCATCTTGATATGGTTTGTCGGACCTTTTAAGCAAACAGACCCTCAACTACAGAGACATACTATGATATTTTACCATCTAGAATATAAATTATGAACGAAAAAAAGATATGCAGTAATCAATATTTAGCAGAATTAGCGAACAATAAAAAAACAATAATAAGTAAACACGATGTTGCTCAACAGAAATTAAGATGTTCCTCGGTGTGCCGACTTGTGTTTTCTATGGGATCATTCAGAACATAATATGAAACATCGAAGCTTTTTAAGGGACATCCGGGCTATTTGGAGGAATAGCCACCGGCAAACAGACCCCCCTCATCTCTGTCAGGCCTGGGCGATTTGGCAGAGTTTACTCCAGAAGCACGGCCACACAATCTCCTACAGCAAGGGCGGCAGGATCTCCAAGCGAGATTGCAGAGTCTTTAGGTTAGATTAGCTATTGTAATTCGTATTCAAATTGGTATTAGAGTACGACTCGGTCAAGGAATAAGAAGTGTATTAGGAAGGGTTTTGTGAATCCGGATTAGCTGTGATGGTTTGGACTCTCCGCTGTATATAAAGGGGATGAGATGAAGTAATAAAGCAAGGAAGAAATTACCCAACTCTTACCCTTCTCCCGGCCCCGACCGCTCCAAACCCTAACTCTCGGCCCGACCGCCGCTCCTTCCCTGGCCCGATCGCGCTCCTTCCCTGTCCCCGATCCGGCGTAATCATCTTTTCCCTCTTCCAGTTCGCCGTTCTTCAGCACGGCGCCACCAACGTCTTCCGATTTTGTGCCACCTGCAGCCCACACATACAACCTGAGATCCAGGCGTGACAACTTGGTATCAGAGCTCATGGCTAACGACCGAAGAGACGCGATCGCAATCTACGATCAGATGGCAACCTTGACGGCCAATATGAGCAAGCAGATGGATGAATTGAAGGAACTCTTGGAGAAACAGCGAATTGAAGGGGATGAACTTGGAGATAGGCTGACAGCGTTGGAGAAGCGACCAGTAGGAGATGGATTGCTGCGGTTTCCAAATGTAACATACCAAAGACTCACAATTACTAAACAGGCGGGATCGGTAATGGCGAAGCCTCCTCTTTTCCATAGGCTGGAGTTCCCCTCGTATGACGGACAAGGTGACCCATTAAGTTGGCTACAGCGGTGCGAACAATTTTTTCGGGGACAGAAGACACCCGAAAGCGAAAAGGTATGGTTGGCATCCTATCACCTTATTGGGCGACAACAATGGTATTTTCACCGGAGAGGATGAAGGAGAACCCAATTGGCGCTTCAAGGAGTTTATCAATTTGCGCTTTGGTAGTCAATCCGTCACAACCCACTTGGCGAGCTCAAGGAATTGATGCAAATCGGCACTGTGGAAGACTATCCACAGCAGTTCCTTGCGATCCTATGCCGGACCGACTATCTCCAGCCAAGATAGCAGGTTCAGCTATTCACGTCAGGATTGCGAGAACCAATCCGCACTGACGTCGAATTGCAGAACCCAGCAGGCTTGCAGATGGCAATGGCGCTAGCAAGAGCTTACGAGTGGAGGGCACAAGTCGCAGGGCAAGACGCGGTCATCTTGGCCAAGAAGCCAACACCTCCATCCGCAGCAGCACCAATAGTGACGACACGACCAATGCCAGCAAGCAAACCCACCTCGCACTCACTCCCAAAGACCACCGCCAAGACCTCTGCGCAGCCCCGACCGAGGCGGCTCGGCTGCCGGGACGATCCCGCCGCTTATCACCTGAAGAGATGGAGCAACGCAGGGCAGGTGGTCTGTGCTTCAACTGCGACGAGAAATTCATCCCCGGCCACCACTGCGTGGATTCCTTGGTCTGGCGGGCTATTATCGCAAGTTCATTCAAGGATTTGGGGTGATTGCGGAGCTGCTTACTCGTCTGCTGAAAAAGGATGCTTTTTCTTGGACAACAGAAGCCGCAGGAGCCTTCCAGACCCTAAAAAATGCTCTTACTACGGCACCAGTATTACAGCTTCGAAACTTCGACCTTGAGTTTGTGGTGGAGTGTGATGCTTGGGTCCCAGATCGGGCGCTTTACACCAAGGCAAAGGCCCCATCGCTTTCTTGATACCGGTCTTGGTGCCCAAAGACGCTCACCTGGTAGCATATGAGCGAGAACTTATGGGTCTTGTGCTAGTAGTGAAGCATTGGAGACAATATTTATGGGGGCATCACTTCGCCATCCGAACGGACCATTATAGCCTCAAATTTTTACTAGATCAACGCCTTTCTACCATACCTCAACATCGCTGGGTCAGCAAGCTATTTGGTTATGATTTTTGTGTGGAATTGAAGCCCAGCCGACTGAATATTATGGCGGATGCATTGTCCCGTTGCGCAGATGGGACAGGGGCAGTCTGTGCAATATTAGGGCCTGATTTCGCCCTTTTCCATGACTTGCGATCGAGGTCGCATCCGCCTTTGGTTGCTCATGGGCACAGATTGAAGCTGGATCATTGGGTACGCCATGGCAAATCGCAGATGGACTGATCCTCTACAATAACCGAGTCCATGTGTTGCAATCATCACTGCTACTCCAGTCCATCCTGAGTGTAGCTCATTCAGCCGGTCATGAGGGAGTCCAGAAGATTCTGCACCATCTTCGGGGTGACTTCCATATTCCACATGACCGCAAACTAGTAGAAGACTTCGTTCGTTCTTGTCAGGTCTGTCAACGCAACAAGTCAGTGCAGCTCCATCCAGCCGGCCTCTTGTAGCCTTTACGAGTTCCAACGCAGATTTGGGATGATATTGCGATGGATTTTGTGGAAGGATTACCGCGCGTTAATGGCAAAACAGTGATTCTCACGGTTATCGATCGCTTTTTCAAATATACGCATTTCCTTCCATTGGCTCACCCCTATACGGCAAATTCTGTGGCCAGAGTATTCTTTGATGAGGTGGTCTACTTACATGGGATTCCTTGTTCTATTGTTAGTGACCGTGATCCAGTATTCACCAACAATTTTTGGTCCGAGCTCTTTCGGTTGACGGGAACTAAACTTCATTTGAGCTCCGCCTTCCATCCTCAAACCGATGGACAGCCAGAGGTTACCAACAAGATCATTGCTATGTACCTCAGGTGTCTCACAGGGGATCGGCCACGACAGTGGGTTCGTTGGTTACCATGGGCTGAATACTGCTGCAGTACATCTTTCCAATCTTCCCTGCGAGACACACCCTTTAAGGTGGTTTATGGCCGAGATCCTCCGACACTTCGACCACATACGGCCATGTCTACTCGCTTAGAAGCCGTTGACCAACTTCCCTTGGAGAGGGATCAGTTGCTTGCGGATATCCGGGACCGCCTTCTCCACGCTCAACAACATCATAAAAATGCTTATGATGCAAAGCATCAAGACTTATCATTTGATATTGGGCAATGGATCTGGCTTCGTCTTCATCAGCGCCAAGCTCTATCTTTAGCCGCTAATGTTAACGGCAAATTGGCTCCTCGCTATTATGGTCCATATCAAATTTTGGACAGAATTGGGAATGTGGCATACCATCTACAACTACCGGCTCGAGCTCGTATACATGATGTTTTTCATGTTAATCTGCTCAAACCATACTTTGGCACTCCTCTGACTGAGCCACCAGCCCTGCCGGAACTCCATCATGGTCGTATTGCACCGGTTCCACAGCATGTCATCCGCGTCCGGCAAAGCAATGGAGTGCGTGAGATTTTAGTGCACTGGGAGGGATTGCAAGCCTCTGAGGCCACTTGGGAGCCATTGGATCAGTTTCATCGTTAATATCCATTATTCAAGCTCGAGGACGAGCTATTTTTCGAGGAAGGGAGAAATGTCAGGCCTGGGCGATTTGGCAGAGTTTACTCCAGAAGCACTGCCGTACAATCTCCTACAGCAAGGGCGGCGGCAGGATCTCCAAGCGAGATTGCAGAGTCTTCAGGTTAGGTTAGCTATTGTAATTCGTATTCAAATTGGTATTAGAGTACGACTCGGTCAAGGAATAAGAAGTGTATTAGGACTAAAGGGTTTTGTGAATCCGGATTAGCCATGATGGTCCGGACTACTAAATGTTTCCCTTTGATGAACTCTCTGTAATTGCTTAAAGGGCGCTAGTTTTTAACAAAATACCGAATGACTTAGATGACCAAATAAAGCAAAAGGTAAAAATAAGAAGACGTTTATCATCAGGTTGCCTAACCAATGTGTTGCCAGATATTTCAATGTTTCATCAAACAATTCTAACAAGAGTATTCAACAGTTCAGCCATGCATTATAGATCACTAACATGTTTTTCTTCTTTACTTTTTTACCATTGGAAAGCACATCCAATCTTTACTAAGAGCGCAAGTTTTGTTTATGAGGAACCAGCTAATAAACTTCCTAAAAACATTATAGATGTCTTGAGTTTGGAAAGGATGATACCAAGTACAAACAGTCAACCGACCAAAAGTCTCATCGAAGGAAATCGCCACCGGTGGCCGACTTCAACCGGTTTTCGAGAAAAGAATAAGAAAGAAAGAAAACAAAAAAAGGGTGAACTGACACATCAATTGATAAGCCTAACTCAGTACTCACTAGTATATATACCTCAATATTATCTCAGAACCTAGGATACAGTTTTCACCTATTCTCAATCCTTGCTAAGTAGGCACCAAGTGATCTCTTACCATACCAGTAGGTTTCCAATTCTACCAGCAGTAACATGTCACCTAATACCACTCTAAAAAACTTGTTATGTGATATGTGGATTACAATTGAGCATACCATCCCTGAAACTGCATTGCAAAGAATAAAGGGGCAAACAATAATTGCACACAAAGGGAAAAATGGAGTCACAACACCCAAGTTAAGACCATGTTAAGTAGTTTTGTCTATAACCACACGTAGGTAATATTTAGCTTAACTCACAAGATAGTCAGACACAAAACTCAAAAGACTGAGCTAAAATTTCTTAAGTATTTACTCGTATCCAGCTCTTCTCAACAAGGTTTGCCAAGGTCAAGTTTTCAAGTAGTACATCACTACCGCTACGGAAAGAAATCAAACAAAATTTTACATTTATCTAAGACAAGTTTCTACCTGTCCACGTACTTGAGCTTTTAGATGAATTCCTCTGTTCCTTAATGCCCACATATGGATGTAGGCATGTAGCCTTAGGTTAAAATTGACAAATGGCATTCTAAGGAATCCAACTGAATGAGACTAAAAGCAGCAATTTCATGGTGAACTTTCAGGTTTCAACTAATAAAATAAGCTAATGCCACTAGAATCAATCATCATTCATCGTGTAGAAAGTACACCTAGCCTAGCCCTTTGCCGCTGGTGTTTGTTAACTGATATAGATGTTAAACCTTTGGCTCTAACTATCCATCACTACCTATTCCTTGTCAGGTTCAAGGTTATTAAGGCGGTAAGGCGAGGTAAGGCGACCCACCCCCCTCACACCTTTTAAGCGGTAAGGCGTGAGGCGAGGCGACGCCTTACATATGTCATAAGGCGAAGAAAACGGAGTTCTAGAGGACTAAATCAAAAGAAATCTGAAGAAATCTAAAGAGGAGGAGGACCTAGAAGGACCTAATTGTAATTTTATAAACCTCTGAGGACTAAACTGTAAAAATACAACACACACTTAAGTTTTAACCCTAGCCGGCCGCCCCAGCCGCCAGATCCAGTCGACCGCCCCCAGATCCAGTCGAACGCTCCGCCTCTCTCTCTCTTTCTTCGCTCGCCGGCGTCTCCTCTCTCTCTAGCTTTCTTCGCCGGCCTCTCCTCTCTCTCTTTCTTCGCCGGTAGCCACTCCGGCACTCCGCTCCACGTCTCCCCTGCTGCCGCGCCGCCTTCCCCTATCGCGACGCCATCGCCGCCACCGACGGCCGGAGACGGCGCGCGGCAGCTGCCCTTGACTACCTCGCCGACTGAAGAGGACGCCGGGCCGAGACGCCGACGGGATCTGCGAGATGGAGGCGCCGCCGCGACGCCGAGACGAGATCTGCGAGATGGAGGCGCCGCCGAGAGACCGGAGTGGCGAGATGGAGGCGTCGCCGGCCGCCGCCGACAGGTTCCCTACTGCCCTCCCCTCATCCCGTTTCCTCTCTTTATCCTTGCCTTTTCGGGTCTAGGGGTGTCCGCCATCGCCGTCGCCTCGCATTTCTTCGCCTCACCGACGCTGCAGCGCCGCCTCAAGCCCTAAGGCGGACGCCATACGACATGGTGGCAAGGCGGTGACGCCTTGCCTTCTTGTGCCGCCTACCGCCTAAGCGTCGCTTAGCGGCAGCTTAGGCGACGCCTAATTACCATGGTCAGGTTCATATATTTGTTAGATAAGAGTTAAAATTCTCCAATACCTCACAAACTTCATTACATGGTAGAGAAGAGAGCTCCTAATGCTAATATATTTACATGGAATCATGCTTATTAAGGCGTCGCCTAAGCGTCGCTGCGGTAAAGCGGTGACGGAGTGTAAGGCATCGGCGTCGCCTTGCCAAGAGGTTGTATGGTGTCACTATGGTGACTGTGCGTCTGTGCGATCTGCGATGAACTATAGTGTATCTGATGCGATCTGTTGTTCTTCTCTGATGATTGCTTCTTTGTAATGCAGAAGTAGAAAAAATGGCAAGTGCAAATGCAAGTGGAAGTATTGCATCCTCTGATGCCATGTATGATCACCTATATTATTTGTGTGGACTACTATTATTCCATTAGACTATTCTAAGCTTGCGGACTTATAACCTATATTATTTGTGTGGACTTATGTTGGTTATGTCGTGCTTGCTAATTTGTTATGTCGCTCATATTTAATCTCGGATTCACTTAATTGTTATTGTGAACTTATGTTGCTTATTATTCATGTGGCTTGTTGTATGGAGAATAGAAGAGAAGAGAGGAGAGATTGTCAACAAGGTATGTCACTCAATCTGTATTTACTCAATTAATTAGAATACAATTTGTAACTATTACATTTGTAACAATCTATATGTTGAAACTTGCAAGGGACAAGGAGAATGGATGCTACATGGGAGAAGATCAATTGGAATGGTGGATAGGTGCAACATGGGCTCAAGAATTGACAACTACAAGGTACACATATGCTACTAAAATTCTCATTTTATTTGCTGCCCTTTAGCGCCTTAGGATGTGTAAGGCGACGCCTCGCCTCGCACCTTACCGCTTAAAAAAGGTGTGAGGGGGTGGGTCGCCTCGCCTTAATAACCTTGTTTGGAGTTACATATCCAGATATATGTATTTTTGATGAGCACTCTGTAAGAACACAATGCACAATAGAACTAAGCTCTCAAAAAACCTACTATGAATGTTAAAAAATTATCTGGAATAACTTACTTAATAATCCCTCTAAAAGAGTGAAAGAATACCTATACAGGAAAAGCTCACAAAAATTAGGTAAAGGCACAGTCGACCTTTCGGTGTCAAAATTCAAACATCATCATTAGTTGAGAACTCTTAAGAATGAATTAATAGGATGGCGTATCCACGAGTTGAAAAGATATTACCATGACAAGTAGCTAGTAGAAGCGACACATCAAGTAATCTCCATCCTGTGGCCTCAATAACATAAAAGAAAAATCAAATTTTCAATTGATATTCCACATGGAGGTACATAAGAAGCTAAATGGACTTAAGATAAGAAATATAAACATCTTATATCAGTTCGTACAGAATATCAAAGGCAAGCATAATGTGGTCTTTCACAGTCCACTTGAGACTCCCTAAAATTTTACGGGTTCAAATATTTATAAGTAAAATTTTACGGGTCAAATTTCACAGTCCACTTGAGCATAATGTGGTCTTTCACAGTTCAAACACTTCTAAGTTACCCAAACATATCACTTTTACAGGTTCAAATATTTCTAAGTAACCCACATATCAAACCGGGGTACCTTCTTACGTTGGCCCTTTAGCATATAAAATTTGCGCACAATGAAGCCCCGCGAAATCTCGAATGAAAGAAGAATTAGAATCTTAAAATCCAAATAGTAGATGTAAGAAATAAATTAACAATAAAGAAGGCCAGAGTGTTAGTATTAAAAGAGAATATCAAGCGATCGAGCATCCGGTGCATTGCACCTCCAAAGAAGTAAAATGCCCGAGGCCAAGCAATCTTAAACATCAGCAGAGTGTGCCGAGTTAGAAAATATGTCAAGCACATCCAAAGACTTGCTCACTCGGTTATTAGTAATACAAAGAACCTTGCTTGTCGACCATACAGTCAAGACAATTACTAAGTGCATGCAACAAGGTATGTAAGACGACCATCTCTTCCATGGTTCCATGCTTCATCCACGTACTCGACCTCATAGCTCCCGGGACACAAGGCAGAAATGCCGATGATTAGACAAGAGGAACCCAAACTGTAGTTTACAAGGTAGATGCTAAGTTCAACAATGCCAAGAGGAATCAATGTCTTATTTTCACTTGCCGGTGATAAATGGATGGCTAAGTGCACGTGATACGGTTATCCTCTTTTACGGATCTAAGACAAATATTTTTCAAGAAGATCTTTAAAATTGGATAGCATTTTGGATCATCACCGAAAAAGTATGAAATCAAAGAACCAATATCCTTGACAATGTTCAAAATCAACTTCCTCACGGCATACAAACAGAAAGTAAATTAAAAATTCAAATCATTCAAAGAGAAAATACGAAGAAAATATGGATATGCGACACACCTTTTTGTCACGATCCTCCTCGGTAGCATGAAAATTGAGATCTTGGTCGAAGTCTTTGCATCGTAAAGGCTCCTGTGTAATTGGGAACATTTACTTAGAAAAGTATTAGAGTTTAATGTATGCGAGGCTTGCCACTGTACAAATAAAATAAAAGGCATTTCCTATTTGCAAAATCACACTATAAGCCTTTAAACTACTTCAGTTTGTGCAATTAAGCCCTCAAAGTTCAATTTTGTTGATTTGAGCCTCTCAACTAGTTTTGTGCAATGAAGCCCTTTATGTATGATTTTGTTGATTTGCACCCATATTATTTGATTTTGTTCAATCAAGACCTTTATTATTGAAACTTATCTAATAAGACCCTTCCAACTAATATATCTATGATATGGACTTTAATTTGAGCCAATGGGGATTGGTAACGCAATCTAATAAGGTAATTAACCATTTTCTAGACTTCTTAATGTTCTTTAGAAAAATTCTCACCAAAATAGTAAGTTGGTGATAAGATTGTACATAAAAAGACCTCTAATGCATCGGATTAATAGAAAAATTATATCTAAAACACATTGTGAAGCTTTAGTAATAGCTTATCAGTATGTCTTGTTTGAACAAACAGTCCACATTGACACAAATCCGTTATCATGTCACCAATTTGTTATTTGTAGAAATAAATGGGGTCAATTAGACTGAATAAAAAAGGTCTTGAATAAACTAAATTGAACTTTAAAGGGCTTGATTGCACATACCGAATAGTCAGGGGCTCAAATCATGCACAAACTAAAATAGTTTGAGCTCATAGTGCAATGTTGCCTATTAATGATTCAAGCATGAAATAAGTCATACAAAGTTCCTAATAATTCTCTAACCTTTCGAAGCATCTTCTTAGGTAAAATACATTTCAAAGGACAGTATGCAGACAGCAAATGAGTAGAAACAATTATCTAATAAACATAGCGAAATAAGGTACAAGTTGAAGAAAGAACTCACTTATCTCTGGTGCCAGATAGAAACGGCTCACAAGATATGGTGTAACTAAAAGATCGCGAGTAGGCTACGAGAGCAGAAAACAAAATTTTTCTACCGCGCACACAAGAACATCATGCTTAAGGAGGGATCATGGATCGTTACCACTAGACGCCAGCAGCAATGAAGAAGAGTTGGAGAAGCCGATCCAACCACGCGTCAAGTAGTAGTGGAAGTAGTCGATCGTCCCGAACCGATCGTCTCCTCCACGCGATCAACCACACCACGAGCGATCCAATCAGAGGTTGTTGATGCCGATCAACGCCACAACGAAAGCGCCTCCACCGGTATCCACACGTCCGGTTTGGGCGCCGATCGCGAGTGTACCAAAGACTCATGCGGCGGCTAGGGTTTGGCTCGGAGGTGGCGGCTACGGATTAGCTCGGGATTATCGGTGCGTTCCTCACCCTCGCCTCCATATATAGACCTCCTCACTTGGGCCTCGTGGACCGAGGCCCAATAGGAGTCTATCCGGATCTCTATCCGAATTGAGCCCATATCCCAATCACATTCGAATTAGTGTTCCAACCCGTTAAGTGTGCGACCAGAGGTTCACGTATACTTGGTCGCGACCGAAACACCTTTCCGGTCACCACAGTTAATAGCGGCCTCTAGCAAGACATATTAACCCCAAAGTATACGTAAAGATCATATCGGTGAACACGTAATGTTCTCATGTACTAATCCCTTTGCCTCACGATATAGATTAAGCTCAAGGCGAGACTGTGTCATCCTCTTAATAGCTCAATCACTCTCTCGATTCCGTGATGGATTATAAACTCGTGATTGACTCCTCAATCACCTTGGCATGGCCATGCACTTTCATAATCCATTACATCGAGGGGCCCAGATATCTCTCCCATAAGGAGGGCAAATTCTATCTTGATCATTCACATCCCACTACATGTTTCATGGCAAACCCAAAGACTACTTTTATGACTACCCGATTCACGGAGTAGTGTTTAGTAGTCCCAAAGTAGCTACTACGCATCTTGGGAACCATGATGATCTCAAGTCTAAGGATTCCACATAAACACTACTTGAGACCAACCGATGACACTTGGAATCTCTGCAGTGTCTCATGGCGGGTCTATCCAACATATGTTCACTAACACATGTCCATATTATTGATTTGGTATCTCCATACCATGATCCATGAGACATGATCATCAATCAATACATATCTTGATCTTTGAATCATATTTGTTCCTCATATGAAATATAATCGGGGATCATTTAGAAATAGCAACATTTTGGCATTAAGAGTCTCATGAATAAGTCACATACTCATTGATCAATAATGATAATGTCTATTTCAAGGAACAAAGCAATGTATCATAAACATAGTATGTGATATATTCAACATCTCCATGTTGCCTCTAGGGCATATCACCAACAGCTCCCACTTGCACTAGAGTCAACCATGTAGGTATCTAATACCCATTGCCCTAGTGTGAGCCTCATGCTTTGGTGGGGAAGCGGCTTTGTCAACGGATCCGCAATGTTCAAATCCGTGTGTACTTTGCATATCTTAACATCGCCTCTCTCACAATCTCGCGGATGAGATGAAATCGCCAGTAGAATATGCTTGGACTTACGGTGCGATCTAGGCTCCTTGGCTTGCGCAATGGCTCCACCGTTGTCACAAGATGAGGTCCATTGGGTGGAGGCACTAGCCATCACACCAAGCTCGAAACAAATTTCTTGATCCAAACGACCTCTTTAGCGACTTGAAGCGCTATGTACTCGGCCTCGTTGTAGAATCAACAACTGTCTCTGCTTGGAACTCTTCCACTTACCGCACCGCCATTCGAGCGAACACAAATCCCGATTGCGATCTAAAATCATCTTTGTCGGTTTGGAAGCTAGCATCGGTGTAACCATTTACAACGAGCTCTTCCTCACCCCCATAGACGAGGAACACATCTTTAGTTCTTCTCAAGTACTTCAAGATGTTCTTTACGGTAATCCATGACTTTCACCGGATCGGTACCGTATCTACTCGTAGCACTTAAAGCATACGAGACATCCGGGCGATGTACAAAGCATGGCATACATAATGGATCCAATAGTGAAGCATATGGAATCGCATTCATTTTATCCGCTCATCGGTGTACTAGGACACCGATTCTTGCTAAGATTTATACCATGTGACATAGGTAGGAAGCCTTTCTTGGAATCTGCATGTTGAACCTTTTCAACACCTTGTCAATGTCGTATCTTGGCTTAATCCAATCACCTTTTGATCTATCTCTATAGATCTTGATGCCCAGAATATATCGCCTCTCCTAAGTCTTTCATAGAGAAACTACTTTTCAATGAAGACTTAATGATTCGAGCATAGGAATGTCATTTCCGATCAATAATATGTCATCCACATATAAGACCGTAAACACGAGTGCGCTCCCACTAGCCTTTTGTAAACACAAGGCTCTTCTTCGTTCTTGATGAAACCAAACCCTTTGATTACTTCATCAAAGCGAATGTTCCAACTCCGAGATGCTGCTTTAATCCATAAATGGATCTTTGCGACTTGCATATCTTTCTAGGCGATTGCGGATCGACAAAACACGTGGGCGTGTCATGTACACATCCTCACTCGATTTCCATTAAGGAAAGCTGTTTTGACATCCATTTGCCATATTTCATAGTCGAAATAAGCGAGAATCGCTAGAATGATCCGAATAGACTTTAGCATTGCGACGGCGAAAAAGTTTCATCATAATCAACACCTTGAATTTGTTTGAAACCTTTGGCCACCAATCGCGCTTTATAGATGTGAACATTTCCATCTATGTCTATCTTTTTCTTGAAAACCCATTTGCACTCAATGGTTTTAACACCATCAGGTGTGTCAACCAAGTTCCAAACTTGATTATTGTGCATGGATTCAATTTCGGATCTCATGGCTTCAAGCCATTTCTCAGAGTCTGGTCCCACCATCGCTTCTTCATAGGTCTTAGGTTCATCGTTGTCTAACAACAATATATCCCGTTGTTGAGTAGTCAAGAACATGTACCTCTCGGTACACGACGTGACCTCTCGACCTACGTGGTGCGGTGTGTCCACAACAGGTTCTTCAACAGTTTGTTCATCTGTTGTGGTTCTATAGGAGTGAAACGTTTTCGGTGTTTCTCGAATTTCTTCAAGTTGCACCATGCTCCCACTATCCCTTCTTGAGAGAAACTCTTTCTCTAAGAAGACACCATGCTTGGGCGACAAACACTTTGCCTTCTTCTTGATTATAGAAGTAATATCCTTTTGTTTCCTTAGGATACCCGATAAAGAAGCATTTATCGATTTGGGGTGAGCTTATCGATTGTAAACGTTTACATAAGTCTCACATCCCCAAATCTTAAGAAAAGACAAGCTAGGACGTTGTCCCGTCCACATCTCATATGGTGTCTTTTCACCGATTTTGATGGAACTCGCTTAGTGTGGCGGTACATTTCAAGAGCGTACCCCAAAAGACAACGGAAGATCACGTGGCTCATCATGGGCGCACCATATCTAATAAGGTGCGATTTCTCCGTTCGAATACCCCATTCCATTGAGGTGTTCCAAGGAGTCAATTGTGGAACAATTCCACAATCCTTCGATGATTACCAAACTCATGGCTCAAATACTCGCCTCCACGATCGGATCGTAGAAACTTGATTGTCTTGCCTAAATGATTTTGCACTTCATTTTGGAATTCTTTGAACTTTTCAAAGGATTCGGACTTATCTTCATCGGTAGATATATCCATATCTACTAAAGTCATCTGTAAAAGTTATGAAGCATTGAAAACCACCTCATTCGTTGAGCTCATTGGTCCACATACATCGAATGTACGAGTGCCAATAAGTCACTTGCCCGTTCACCTTGACCGGTGAAAGGTGCTTTTGTCATCTTGCCAAGTAAACAAGATTCGCATGTCTCAAATGATTCAAAATCAAATGAGTGCGAATACCATCTCTATGGAGCTTCTTCATGCGTTTCTCATTTATGTGGCCTAGCGACGATGCCAAATAAGCGTGGGATTCAAATCATTCGATCGTTGCCTCTTTGTATTAATGTTATAGACCGATGACTCTTCAAGAGTAAGAACATATAACCCATTCACCAATGGAGTATGACAATAGAACATATCTTTGAAATAAAGAGAACAACCATTGTTCACGATCTAAAGTCATAACCTTCGCTTGTAAACATGAAGCGTAAATAATGTTCTTGGAAAGAGATGGAACACAATAACAATTATTCAATTCCAAAACTAATCACGAAGGTAAAGACAATGGCATGGTGCCAACACCACCGCAACAACTTTTGCTCCATTGCCAACGCGAAGATCCACTTCGCTCCTCCTCAAACTTCTACTTCTTCTTAGCCCTCGCAACGATTTGCAAATGTGAGCAACCGATCCGGTATCAAATACCCAAGAATCGAGAGATGAAGTAGCAAGATTGATTTCTATAACATTTATACCGGAGCGAAGTCGTATTTCCTTCTTTTCTCAAGATCCTCCAAGTACTTTGGGCGCCCTTTTCCAATGTCCCGATTGCTTACGATGGTAGCAATCGCATCGAGCAGGGCCCTTCTTGACTTGCTTGGCCTTAGAACCGCCGCGATCTCATCGAGCTAACTTTCTTTGACCGCGCCTTTCTTTACATAGGGCTTGCCCTTGCCTTTCTGCATCATCATCACATGATGGTGCTTTTCTTAATGCTTTCCTCGGTGATTTTAGCATCCCATGCAACTCGGCCAAGGTCTTGTCCATGTTGTTCATGTGATAGTTCGAATGAATGGCTCAAAGCTCGAGGGCGATCAAGAATCACATCGAGCCAACTCTTGGCTAAGGGAAAACCAAGCTTTTCCGGACTCTCAATGTAGCCAATCATCTTAATCACATGAGGGTGACGGATTCCCTTCGCAAGCTCGCACGCAAACAAGGACTTTGAAGTGTTGAACCTCTCACCCTTGCTTGGTTCTCAAACATACCACGCAACCCCACAATGATATTGTAGGCATCTGTGTTCTCATATTGCTTCAAGCTCGAGAGGACATTGTGGCAAGCATGAGACGACTCACATCAAGGTAATCATTCGTTTGCTTCTCATAAGCTTTCCGTGCAGCCACGGTAGCATTATCGGGCAAGTCATCGGGATAAGGAGACTCAAGGACATGCTCCTTGCGCTCTTGCTTGAGAACAATTCTCGGGTTGCGATACCAATCCAAAAGTTCGTTCCATTGAGTTTTCTTTCTCAAGAATAGATCGCAAATTAAAAGAACCTGGATGCGGCATTAGTTGACATGATCTACAACAAAGAATATGCAAAGTTTAGCACTATGTTCATGTTTGATCTTCCATTAAACAATTTAACAAAGATACTCCCACTATATGTTTTGTAATCGTCTTCCTCTAACGACATATAGTGGTCAAGATCCATGTTCATCTAAGTTCTAGTGAGCTTTGGCATCACCGCTAGAAACTTAGTGACGTGGTAAGCAACACTTGCTAATCACATCTTATGTGACTCTTGTTTGTTGGGTGGCATCCAATGCCCCACTCCCAACACCATGCCCCAAGGCCCAAATCTAATTTGATAGCCTTGTCAAGTAAACCAATACTATGCATGTGGATGTCCGACATCCACCCTATTAGATCAAGATAGTTGATGGTACTCGCTTTGGCGACCTACCAAACAATGATCATGATTCTTATAGGCGCGAATTGGAAGGGCATCAAAACAAATTCTTAATTTTTCTTGAGAGAAGCTATTCTATCATGAAAAACTAACTCTTAGTTGGTATGGCATGAAAGAATAATATGACAAGAAATAAACATCACATGCATATAATCACATTATACTGTGAATGGTATGGCATTTTGTATCGTAGTGGTCGCCATCGCCATGGTTCCACGGTGATATTCTTCGCCACACTTCTTGTCCTCTTTGTCATCATGCTTGAAGCCTCCATAGCAAAGAACTAAACTATTACAACTAATAGGTAGCAAATGAATTACATGAGGAGCTCAAGCATCACAAGTCGACACGCAGTCGTTATACAATTAAAGAACGACCTCAACCCTACTGTGATTAATACGACACACAGCCGCCAAAACACACATGCATCACATATGCATCTATGCCATACCATTCACATCATTCCCTGCAAAAACAAGTTAAGCGTAGAACATATTCTACCGCCCTGACATGAATGTGTTTCTATAACAATCTATGCATGTACGCAACGGCGATCGGTATGCTTGAGGAGACCGCAACACAAGACCTCGATCTGTTGGCTCAATCTCATCGACGTCTTGCTGATTAGCCCGATGGTGTTACCGGTCGGTAGGGGCAAGTCGCGTACATCAAAGAAGGAGCACGAACTAATCTTTTGGCCACATGATGCTATCAACTCATACATATTCCAACCCCTTATGACCGATTGATCTAGTCCGTAATAGATCCAATCTATTACAACCGCATATCAACATATGCGCCGATCCGATCGCAAACTAAGCAAGATGGCTCGATACCACTAAAGGATCGCGAGTAGGCTACGAGAGCGAAAACAAAATTTTTCTACCGCGCACACAAGAACATCATGCTTAAGGAGGATCATGGATCGTTACCACTAGACGCCTTGCAGCAATGAAAGAAGAGTTGGAGAAGCCGATCCAACCACGCCGTCGAAGTAGTAGTGGAAGTAGTCGATCGTCCCGAACCGATCGTCTCCTCCACGCGATCAACCACACCACGAGCGGATCCAATCAGAGGTTGTTGATGCCGATCAACGCCGCAACGAGCGCCGCCTCCACCGGTATCCACATGTCCGGAGTGGGAACGCCGATCGCGAGTGTACCAAAGACTCATGAGCGGCTAGGGTTTGGCTCGGAGGTGGCGGCTACGGATTAGCTCGGGATTATCGGTGCGTTCCTCACCCTCGCCTCCATATATAGACCTCCTCACTTGGGCCTCGTGGACCGAGGCCCAATAGGAGTCTATCCGGATCTCTATCCGAATTGAGCCCATATCCGAATCACATTCGAATTAGTGTTCCAACCCGTTAAGTGTGCGACCACAGCAGGTTCACGTATACTTGGTCGCGACCGAAACACCTTTCCGGTCACCACATTAATAGCGGCCTCTAGCAAGACATATTAACCCCAAAGTATACGTAAAGATCATATCTACCGAACTCAGTAATGTTCTCATGTACTAATCCCTTTGCCTCACGATATAGATTAAGCTCAAGGCGAGACCTGTGTCATCCTCTTAATAGCTCAATCACTCTCTCGATTCGTGATGGATTATAAACTCGTGATTGACTCCTCAATCACCTTGGCATGGCCATGCACTTTCATAATCCATTACATCGAGGGGCCCAGATATCTCTCCCATAAGGAGGGCAAATTCTATCTTGATCATTCACATCCCACTACATGTTTCATGGCAAACCCAAAGACTACTTTTATGACTACCCGATTCACGGAGTAGTGTTTAGTAGTCCCAAAGTAGCTACTACGCATCTTTGGAACCATGATGATCTCAAGTCTAAGGATTCCACATAAACACTACTTGAGACCAACCGATGACACTTGGAATCTCTGCGGTGTCTCATGGCGGGTCTATCCAACATATGTTCACTAACACATGTCCATATTATTGATTTGGTATCTCCATACCATGATCCATGAGACATGATCATCAATCAATACATATCTTGATCTTTGAATCATATTTGTTCCTCATATGAAATATAATCAGGGATTATTTAGAAATAGCAACATTTTGGCATTAAGAGTCTCATGAATAAGTCACATACTCATTGATCAATAATGATAATGTCTATTTCAAGGAACAAAGCAATGTATCATAAACATAGTATGTGATATATTCAACATCTCCATGTTGCCTCTAGGGCATATCACCAACAAGAACCTCATTCATTCCAAAAACATAGCATTGCCAAGATCACATAACTTCAAACATTCTTAGCCTCATTCACCTAAAATATAAGCAAAGGGTTACAGCTTAAAAGGATATTAGCTTGATGAATGTACAATCTTGAATGAATGAAACCACAATAAAGGATAAAATGATGACATCAACCAAATATTTATTTAGATTATTTATAAATCGAGTGGCTAAAGTCAGTAAACATGTTTTATAGAGCCAAATTTCTAAGAAAGACGGCACCAACATATTATCGGCTTTATATCACAAGTGCATAACTGCGCGTTTTCGGATGCTTGAGGCGATGAAAAGTCGCTTTGAATATGCCCTCACAAATGGTCGGTTTAAGACCGATATTACGACCAAATTTCTTTAGTACCTCACGAAGATTCATATTTAGAGATTCAAAACTAAGCAAAGATGGTCCCAGACATGAAACTAGAAATAAACGCACATGCGTTTATCCTCGCGATCAACACTTGCCGCTTTTCTAATATTGAAACCTCTTGCTTACCAACCTTGTACCGCATAACCAAATATTTAATTAAAATGTCATGCTTTATTTTTCATTACATGTATCGCCCGCACAATTTAGGGAGCTTAACTCACATTGTTTCATTGTTGCGAATAATTTTAATAGCAACTTCTTGGGATCATCTTTCCAGCTTTAAGATCTTTTGCCCGACGATCGTTGAGAACACCCCTTCCCATGCGTCTGCTGTAATTTCATAACGGCCATCCAACAATTCCCCAAACCGTAAGTCGCAGATATTCATGAAAGGTAAGGATAAAAGGAATGGAGTACAGAACAATGTCGACCACGCTTAAACAAAAGTACAAAGCAAATAAACTAAAAAGGAAAGGTTGCCGTGAAGATAGCGTAACTTAGTATAGTACCCTCTGCATCATCCCGGTTGTCATGAAGACCATTTTCTCAATCCATAACCATCATCCTTGCCTGCGAGAACAAAATGATCCGAGATTTAGTAAATGTAAGAATGGCATTTTTATCTAACATTGGAAAATATATTTCATCTCCAAAGTTCAACAAGCTATCCTAGTTTGATACTTAAGCAAGACATGTTCAGCAGATTAGCATGCGGGTCAAGTTTTATCGAATACTATAGTACTTTTCTTTAACTTCGTGTTCACATTTCAAAAGAATTAGAGAACTACTACAACTTGAATGTCGAGAACCCATAAGCAACATTTCAACAATTCTTACAAGAGCCCACAGTTCACAAAGACAGATGCGACAAAAAGAACACTTCCTCACTAGTGACCTCTATAAGAATCATACCAATTTTCGAACTCCAAAGTAGTGATTCTCCACAAATGCCATCACAAAACATATCCGTGATCTCTCACTCGAAATTTAAAGTGGAAACATATATTTTCGGATGGTCCGATTTCATATAAATTTTGTAGTGGCTAATAGAACACAATTACCTTTGGAGTACCCTCTCCAAGGCCCAAACACTTGTTTTCCTCTCACTACCCAATGTCCCCACATGGTTAAAACATCATTGTCTTGTGAAGACTTGCCCAAATTGAATCTATTTCAACAATAAATGCATCCAAGAATCATGCTTATTTTCACTTCCTCATTGGCCACAAAGCTACTACCATTATCATCTTTCATATCTCAAGTCTCATCTCTACCCATTGCTCTTACTTACGACAAGCAACAAGACATTTGTCGATGAAAATAAACTCATTTGAACATAACATAGTATAAGTACGGTAGTTCACGTATTAGGTCGACTAAATTTTAGCTAATAGGTTACCTTCATTGTTGCTTCTAGGTACAGATTCCACCGCCGCTTACGCAATTGTTCTTTGCTGTATTTCGCCATAATAGCTTCCTTCCTCCTCCTCGCTTCCTCCTTAATTTTTCGGGGTCATCTTCTTCTGCATTGCTAATTCTTTGTTCAATTTTCTCTTGGTACTCCTCTTCATCTTCCTCCCAAACATCAAGAAAACAGCATAAATATAAAGTGCCTAAAACCAAAAATAAACAAAGAAGGATAGTAAATCAAGTGAAAGATGCCTTACTTTCATTCGTTTCTTGATTTATGGCTTCTATGGTCACATTTCTACCTCTCTTCCTGTGTCTTGACCTGTCTTTATGACCATCGACGTCTTTGTATTTTGAGCGTGTAGAATCGATGCCTATCACTATTGCTAACTCGTCCTTTCCTTCTCCTGGTTCTCTGAGTTTCATTTTCCATATCCCTATGCCGTCCCTGTCACTTTCATCTCTCACTTTCTTCCTTTCATGTAGACGCCAACCACAGCCGATTCTTTATAACAATCCTTACTTGTATCTCTTCTTCTCTCAACATCTTTATGCCTTGAACTACCACTCTGTCTTTCCCTATCCCTGCTTTCTTCACGAATGTGATGTGCACTTTCCCTTCGGTCAGATCTACTATAACTGCTGCTCCTTTCTCTGTCCCTAGGAGTAACTTCATGTGAATCAACTTTATCTCTATCTAATAGGTTGCTGCTGTGCCTTCTCTCATCCCTATATATTTCCCGGCTATCATGCCTGTCTGTTGGTGATATGCCCTAGAGGCAACATGGAGATGTTGAATATATCACATACTATGTTTATGATACATTGCTTTGTTCCTTGAAATAGACATTATCATTATTGATCAATGAGTATGTGACTTATTCATGAGACTCTTAATGCCAAAATGTTGCTATTTCTAAATGATCCCTGATTATATTTCATATGAGGAACAAATATGATTCAAAGATCAGCATATGTATTGATTGATGATCATGTCTCATGGATCATGGTATGGAGATACCAAATCAATAATATGGACATGTGTTAGTGAACATATGTTGGATAGACCCGCCATGAGACACCGCAGAGATTCCATATGTCATCGTTGGTCTCAAGTAGTGTTTATGTGGAATCCTTAGACTTGAGATCATCATGGTTCCCAAGATGCTTAGTAGCTTACTTTGGGACTACTAAACACTACTCCGTGGCGGGTAGTCATAAAAGTAGTCTTTGGGTTTGCCATGAAACATGTAGTGGGATGTGAATGATCAAGATAGAATTTGCCCTCCTTATGGGAGAGATATCTCGGGCCCCTCGATGTAATGGATTATGAAAGTGCATGGCCATGCCAAGGTGATTGAGGAGTCAATCACGAGTTTATAATCCATCACGGAATCGAGAGAGTGATTGAGCTATTAAGAGGATGACACGGTCTCGCCTTGAGCTTAATCTATATCGTGAGGCAAAGGGATTAGTACATGAGAACATTACGAGTTCAAATTGATATGATCTTTACGTATACTTTGGGGTTAATATGTCTTACTAGAGGCCGCTATTAACACGGTGACCGGAAAGATGTTTACGGTCGCGACCAAGTATCGTGAACCTGCTGTGGTCGCACACTTAACGGGTTGGAACACTAATTCGAATGTGATTCGGATATGGGCTCAATTCGGATAGAGATCCTGATAGACTCCTATTGGGCCTCGGTCCACGAGGCCCAAGTGAGGAGGTCTATATATGGAGGCGAGGGAGAGGAACGCACCGATAATCCCGAGCTAATCCGTAGCCGCCACCTCGAGCCAAACCCTAGCCGCTCATGAGTCTTTGGTACACTCACGATCGGCGTTCCCACCCCGGACGTGTGGATACGGTGGGCGCGCTCGTTGCGGCGTTGATCGGCATCAACAACCTCTGATTGGATCCGCTCGTGGTGTGGTTGATCGTGTGGAGGAGACGATCGGTTCGGGACGATCGACTACTTCCACTACTACTTCGACGCGTGGTTGGATCGGCTTCTCCAACTCTTCTTCATTGCGCTGCTGCGTCTTGTGGTAACGATCCATGATCCTCCTTAAGCATGATGTTCTTGTGTGCGCGGTAGAAAATTTTGTTTTCCGCTCTCGTAGCCTACTCGCGATCCATTAGTGGTATCGAGCCATCTTGCTTAGTTTGCGATCGGATCGGCGCATATGTTGATATGCGGTTGTAATAGATTGGATCTATTACGGACTAGATCAATCGGTCATAAGGGGTTGGAATATGTATGAGTTGATAGCATCATGTGGCCAAAAGATTAGTTCGTGCTCCTTCTTTGATGTACGCGACTTGCCCCTACCGACCGGTAACACCATCGGGGCTAATCACAAGACATCGATGAGATTGAGCCAACAGATCGAGGTCTTGTGTTGCGGTCTCCTCAAGCATACCGATCGCCGTTGCGCACACGCATAGATTGTTATAGAAACACATTCATGTCGTATGGTAGAATATGTTCTACGCTAACTTGTTTTTGCAGGAATGATGTGAATGGTATGGCATAGATGCATATGTCATGCATGTGTGTTTTGGCGGCACTGTGTGTCGTATTAATCACAGTAGGGTTGAGGTCGTTCTTTAATTGTATAACGACTGCGTGTCGACTTGTGATGCTTGAGCTCCTCATGTAATTCATTTGCTACCTATTAGTTGTAATAGTTTAGTTCTTTGCTATGGAGGCTTCAAGCATGATGACAAAGAGGACAAGAAGTGTGGCGAAGAATATCACCGTGGAACCATGGCGATGGCGACCACTACGATACAAAATGCCATACCATTCACAGTATAATGTGATTATATGCATGTGATGTTTATTTCTTGTCATACTATTCTTTCATGCCATACCAACTAAGGGTTAGTTTTTCATGATAGAATAGCTTCTCTCAAGAAAAATTAAGAATTTGTTTTGATGCCCTTCCAATTCTTTGCGCCTATAAGAATCATGATCATTGTTTGGTAGGTCCGCCAAAGCGAGTACCATCAACTATCTTGATCTAATAGGGTGGATGTCGGACATCCACATGCATAGTATTGGTTTACTTGACAAGGCTATCAAATTAGATTTGGGCCTTGGGGCATGGTGTTGGGAGCCGGGCATTGGATGCCACCCAACAAACAAGAGTCACATAAGATGTGATTAGCAAGTGTTGCTTACCTACGTCACTAGGTTTCTAGCAGTGATGCCAAAGCTCACTACAACTTAGATGAACATGGATCTTGACCATTATATGTCGTTAGAGGGAAGACGATTACAAAACATATAGTGGGAGTATCTTTTGTTAAATTGTTTAATGGAAGATCAAACATGAACATAGTGCTAAACTTTGCATATTCTTTGTTGTAGATCATGTCAACTAATGCCGCATCCAGTTCTTTTAATTTGCGAACTATTCTTGAGAAAGAAAAACTCAATGGAACGAACTTTTGGATTGGTATCGCAACACGAGAATTGTTCTCAAGCAAGAGCGCAAGGAGTATGTCCTTGAGTCTCCTTATCCCGATGACTTGCACGATAATGCTACCGTGGCTGCACGGAAAGCTTATGAGAAGCAAGCGAATGATTACCTTGATGTGAGTCTGTCTCATGCTTGCCACAATGTCCTCTCGAGCTTGAAGCAATATGAGAACACGATGCCTACAATATCATTGTGGGGTTGCGTGGTATGTTTGAGAACCAAGCAAGGGTGAGAGGTTCAACACTTCAAAGTCCTTGTTTGCGTGCGAGCTTGCGAAGGAATCCGTCGACCCTCATGTGATTAAGATGATTGGCTACATTGAGAGTCCGAAAAGCTTGGTTTTCCCTTAGCCAAGAGTTGGCTACCGATGTGATTCTTGATCGCTCCCTCGAGCTTTGAGCCATTCATTACGAACTATCACATGAACAACATGGACAAGACCTTGGTGAGTTGCATGGGATGCTAAAATCAGCCGAGGAAAGCATTAAGAAAAGCACCATCATGTGATGATGATGCGAGAAAGGCAAGGGCAAGCCCTATGTAAAGAAAGGCGCGGTCAAAGAAAGTTAGCTCCGATGAGATCGCGAGCGGTTCTAAGGCCAAGCAAGTCAAGAAGGGCCTGCTCTCGATGCGATTGCTACTCTCGTAAGCAATCGGGACATTGGAAAAGGAACGCCCAAAGTACTTGGAGGATCTTGAGAAAAGAAGGAAGTCGACTTCGCTCCGGTATAAATGTTATAGAAATCAATCTTGCTACTTCATCTCGATTCTTGGGTATTTGATACCGGATCGGTTGCTCACATTTGCAAATCGTTGCAGGGCTAAGAAGAAGTAGAAGTTTGAGGAGGAGCGAAGTGGATCTTCGCGTTGGCAATGGAGCAAAAGTTGCTGCGGTGGCTGTTGGCACCATGCCATTGTCTTTACCTTCGAGATTAGTTTTGGAATTGAATAATTGTTATTGTGTTCCATCTCTTTCCAAGAACATTATTTACGCTTCATGTTTACAAGCGAAGGTTATGACTTTAGATCTGTGAACAATGGTTGTTCTCTTTATTTCAAAGATATGTTCTATTGTCATACTCCATTGGTGAATGGGTTATATGTTCTTACTCTTGAAGAGTCATCGGTCTATAACATTAATACAAAGAGGCAACGATCGAATGATTTGAATCCCACGTTTATTTGGCACCGCCGCTAGGCCACATAAATGAGAAACGCATGGAGAAGCTCCATAGAGATGGTATTCTGCACTCATTTGATTTTGAATCATTTGAGACATGCGAATCTTGTTTACTTGGCAAGATGACAAAAGCACCTTTCACCGGTCAAGGTGAGCGGGCAAGTGACTTATTGGCACTCGTACATTCGATGTATGTGGACCAATGAGCTCAACGACCGAGGTGGTTTCGAGACTTCATAACTTTTACAGATGACTTTAGTAGATATGGATATATCTACCGATGAAGATAAGTCCGAATCCTTTGAAAAGTTCAAAGAATTCCAAAATGAAGTGCAAAATCATTTAGGCAAGACAATCAAGTTTCTACGATCGATCGTGGAGGCGAGTATTTGAGCCATGAGTTTGGTAATCATCTGAAGGATTGTGGAATTGTTCCACAATTGACTCCGCCTGGAACACCTCAATGGAATGGGGTATCGAGCGAGAAATCGCACCTTATTAGATATGGTGCGCTCCATGATGAGCCACGTGATCTTCCGTTGTCTTTTGGGGTGCGCTCTTGAAACACCGCTTTCACACTAAGCGAGTTCCATCAAAATCGATGAGAAAAGACACCATATGAGATGTGGACGGACAACGTCCTAGCTTGTCTTTTCTTAAGATTTGGGGATGTGAGACTTATGTAAAACGTTTACAATCGATAAGCTCACCCCTAAATCGATAAATGCTTCTTTATCGGGTATCCTAAGGAAACAAAAGGATATTACTTCTATAATCAAGAAGAAGGCAAAGTGTTTGTCGCCTGGCATGGTGTCTTCTTAGAGAAAGAGTTTCTCTCAAGAAGGGATAGTGGGAGCATGGTGCAACTTGAAGAAATTCGAGAAACACACGAAAACGTTTGACTCCTCTGAACCACAACAGGATGAACAAGCTGTTGAAGAACCCGTTGTGGACACACCGCACCACGTGGGTCGAGAGGTCACGTCGTGTACACGAGAGGTACATGTTCTTGACTACTCAACAACGGGATATATTGTTGTTGAACAACGATGAACCTAAGACCTATGAAGAAGCGATGGTGGGACGGACTACGAGAAATGGCTTGAAGCCATGAGATCCAAATTGAATCCATGCACGAGAATCAAGTTTGGAACTTGGTTGATCCACGATGGTGTTAAAACCATTGAGTGCAAATGGGTTTTCAAGAAAAGATAGACATAGATGGAAATGTTCACATCTATAAAGCGCGATTGGTGGCCAAAGGTTTCAAACAAATTCAAGGTGTTGATTATGATGAAACTTTTTCGCCCGTCGCAATGCTAAAGTCTATTCGGATCATTCTAGCGATTCTTGCTTATTTCGACTATGAAATATGGCAAATGGATGTCAAAACAGCTTTCCTTAATGGAAATCGAGTGAAGATGTGTACATGACACATTACACGGTTTTGTCGATCCGCAATCACCGGAAAGATATGCAAGCTACAAAGATCCATTTATGGATTAAAGCGAGCATCTCGGAGTTGGAACATTCGTTTTGATGAAGTAATCAAAGGGTTTGGTTTCATCAAGAACGAAGAAGAGCCTTGTGTTTACAAAAGGCTAGTGGGGCGCACTTTCGTGTTTACGGTCTTATATGTGGATGACATATTATTGATCGAAATGACATTCCTATGCTCGAATCATTAAGTCTTCATTGAAAAGTAGTTTCTCTATGAAAGACTTAGGAGAGCGATATATTCTGGGCATCAAGATCTATAGAGATAGATCAAAAGGTGATTGGATTAAGCCAAGATACGTACATTGACAAGGTGTTGAAAAGGTTTAACATGCGAGATTCCAAGAAAGGCTTCCTACCTATGTCACATGGTATAAATCTTAGCAAGAATCGGTGTCCTAGTACACCGATGAGCGGGATAAAATGAATGCGATTCCATATGCTTGACTATTGGATCCATTATGTATGCCATGCTTTGTACACGTCCGGATGTCTCGTATGCTTTAAGTGCTACGGTAGATACCGTCGATCCGGTGAAAGTCATCGGATTACCGTAAAGAACATCTTGAAGTACTTGAGAAGAACTAAAGATGTGTTCCTCGTCTATGGGGTGAGGAAGAGCTCGTTGTAAATGGTTACACCGATGCTAGCTTCCAAACCGACAAAGATGATTTTAGATCGCAATCGGGATTTGTGTTCTGCACGAATGGCGGTGCGGTGGTGGAAGAGTTCCAAGCGAGAGCAGATTGTTGATTCTACAATGAGCCGAGTACATAGCGGCTCAAGTCGCTAAAGAGGTCGTTTGGATCAAGAAATTTGTTTCGAGCTTGGTGTGATGGCTAGTGCCTCCACCCAATGGACCTCTCTTGTGACAACAATGGAGCCATTCATAAGCCAAGGAGCCTAGATCGCACTGTAAGTCCAAGCACATTCTACTGGCGATTTCATCTCATCCGCGAGATTGTGGAGAGAGGCGATGTTAAGATATGCAAAGTACACACGGATTTGAACATTGCGGATCCGTTGACAAAGCCGCTTCCCGACCAAAGCATGAGGCTCACACTAGGGCAATGGGTATTAGATACCTACATGGTTGACTCTAGTGCAAGTGGGAGATCTTGGTGATATGCCCTAGAGGCAACATGGAGATGTTGAATATATCACATACTATGTTTATGATACATTGCTTTGTTCCTTGAAATAGACATTATCATTATTGATCAATGAGTATGTGACTTATTCATGAGACTCTTAATGCCAAAATGTTGCTATTTCTAAATGATCCCGATTATATTTCATATGAGGAACAAATATGATTCAAAGATCGACATATGTATTGATTGATGATCATGTCTCATGGATCATGGTATGGAGATACCAAATCAATAATATGGACATGTGTTAGTGAACATATGTTGGATAGACCCGCCATGAGACAACATAGAGATTCCATATGTCATCGCTGGTCTCAAGTAGTGTTTATGTGGAATCCTTAGACTTGAGATCATCATGGTTCCCAAGATGCTTAGTAGCTTACTTTGGGACTACTAAACACTACTCCGTGGCGGGTAGTCATAAAAGTAGTCTTTGGGTTTGCCATGAAACATGTAGTGGGATGTGAATGATCAAGATAGAATTTGCCCTCCTTATGGGAGAGATATCTCGGGCCCCTCGATGTAATGGATTATGAAAGTGCATGGCCATGCCAAGGTGATTGAGGAGTCAATCACGAGTTTATAATCCATCACGGAATCGAGAGTGATTGAGCTATTAAGAGGATGACACAGTCTCGCCTTGAGCTTAATCTATATCGTGAGGCAAAGGGATTAGTACATGAGAACATTACGAGTTCGTAGATATGATCTTTACGTATACTTTGGGGTTAATATGTCTTACTAGAGGCCGCTATTAACACGGTGACCGGAAAGGTGTTTACGGTCGCGACCAAGTATCGTGAACCTACATGGTCGCACACTTAACGGGTTGGAACACTAATTGAATGTGATTGGGATATGGGCTCAATTCGGATAGAGATCCGGATAGACTCCTATTGGGCCTCGGTCCACGAGGCCCAAGTGAGGAGGTCTATATATATGGGCGAGGAGAGGAACGCACCGATAATCCCGAGCTAATCCGTAGCCGCCACCTCGAGCCAAACCCTAGCTGCTCATGAGTCTTTGGTACACTCGCGATCGGCGTTCCACCGGGACGTGTGGATACCGGTGGAGGCGCTGCTCGTTGCGGCGTTGATCGGCATCAACAACCTCTGATTGGATCCGCTCGTGGTGTGGTTGATCGCGTGGAGGAGACGATCGGTTCGGGACGATCGACTACTTCCACTACTACTTGACGCGTGGTTGGATCGGCTTCTCCAACTCTTCTTCACTGCTGCTGGCGTCTTGTGGTAACGATCCATGATCCTCCTTAAGCATGATGTTCTTGTGTGCGCGGTAGAAAATTTTGTTTTCGCTCTCGTAGCCTACTCGCGATCCATTCTCGTCACCATGTCCATCACGAGCAACATGATGCTGCTCCTTTCTCTTTCATTCTCCGGCTCCTAGCGGCATGCCTCTTGGACTTACCAATCATATCATCACATCACGATCGAAATCATCCCTTAGACTTGCCCGCAAACCATTCGCTTGACACCGTTTCTCAACCTTGGTGATCCTCATGGGATTCATGCGGTGCCTTGAGGAAGGAGATCGTCTAGAGTGATCTTTCAATTCTTTAGAAGGTGAAGTGTGATGTTCATCTTTGTGCCTACTTCCCTTCTCTGTTCTCGGTTGTGAAGATTTTGACACCCTTTGGCTTTGCTCATATCCTTTAGTATCCTCTGCGTCGCTTGAAAAGATACCTCCACTTTCGGACTCACGACACTGTGATTTGACTTCCATTCATCTTTTGAGGAAGAATGGTAGGCGTGCAGAGAAGCGGCGACTTGGTTGCATCAATGTTTGAGCTCATATCGGCCACGATTACCAAAGGGCTCCTGCATTTAGAACACATCAAGCGAGAAGTAGATCTCCCAATTAGGATAGCGGCATGGGAAAAAACACAAAAGTCCAAGCAAAATACACATTATTTACCGAGTAAGAGAGTCATTCACCAAGTCATTCACGAATTTCTCTATGTACACTAGCTCTTGGTACACCGCACTTTCGCTTAGGATTTTAAATGTACTTTGGAGCATAACAAAGTGTTGCATTGCACTTGAACAATTGAAAGTTTGGACGTATTGAAAGGAAGCAGCAATGGTTATTGATCATAGCTTTTTGAGTTGTACGTGTTGCTGATCATCGTCAAGTCGTGCATTTTCGGTCGCTTTTTGGAAAGAAGAAGAAAAAATCAGAGTTCAATTTGCGATTGAAAACCATAATCGAATCGATTCTAGTTGCTTCCAATTGTGAGGTGAAGCAACCACCCTCCTTCGATCGTCAACCCGAGATCTAGGCGTGACAATCTCCTTATGTGTGCCCAAGTGACATGCTATAGAAAGTAGAAAGTGAAAAGTTGTGCTTCATAAAACCAATATAGAAAGCGAAATGGCAGGAAGGCATACAGTTTGATGCCAAAGATCCATATAAAAATTGACTGCGCTTTGACCTTTGAATTTCAGTGAAGTCTGATAAGTAGATCCATATTATCATTCTACTACTACTGGAGAGAAACCGCCAGAATACCATAACAGCAGGACCACAAATACAAGATGTGATATTTAATACGTAGAGAACATATCTCAAATTATATCAAAACAAGCGTGTCATACATGAAACACGAGCGAGCGTTTCCTCTCGCAATAAGAGAGCAAGGCTACTACTAAAGGTTTCCTTTGATGAACTCTCTGTAATTGCTTAAAGGCGCTAGTTTTAACAAAATACCGAATGACTTAGATGACCAAATAAAGCATAAGGTAAAAATAAGAAGACGTTTATCATCGGGTTACCTAACCAAAGTGTTGCCAGATATTTCAATGTTTCATCAAACAATTCTAACAAGAGTATTCAACAGTTCAGCCATGCATGATAGATCACTAACATGTTTTTCTTTTCTTTACTTTTTACCATTGGAAAGCACATCCAATCTTTACTAAGGCGCAAGTTTTGTTTATGAGGAACCAGCTAATAAACTTCCTAAAAACATTATAGATGTCTAGAGTTTGGAAAGGATGATACCAAGTACAAGCAGTCAACCGACCAAAAGTCCTTTGGGAAGAAATCGCGGTGGCCGACTTCAACGGTTTTCACAAAAGAATAAGAACGAAGAAAACAAAAAAGGTGAACCGACACATCAATTGATTAGCCTAACTCGGTACTCACTAGTATATATACCTCAATATTATCTCGAACTTAGGATCTGTTTTCACCTATTCTCAATCCTTGCTAAGTAGGCACCAAGTGATCTCTTACCATACCGAGGGTTTCCAATGCTACCAGTGATAACTAGTCACCTAATACCGAGTCTAAAAACTTGTTATGTGATATTTGGATTACAATTGAGCATACCATCGCTGAAACGCATTGCAAAGAATAAAAGGGCAAACAATAATTGTACACAAAGGGAAAAATGGAGTCACAACACCCAAGTTAAGACCATGTTAAGTAGTTTTGTCTATAACCACACGTAGGTAATATTTAGCTTAACTCACAAGATAGTCACACACAAAACTCAAAAGACATCACTACAGCTACGGAAAGAAATCAAACAAAATTTTGCATTTATCTAAGACAAGTTTTTACCTGTTCACGTACTTGAGCTTTTAGATGAATTCCTCTGTTCCTTAATGCCCACATATGGATGTACGCATGTAGCCTTAGGTTAAAATTGACAAATGGCATTCTAAGGAATCCAACGAATGAGACTAAAAGCGAGAAATTTCATGGTGAACTTTCGGGTTTCAACTAATAAAATAAGCTAATGCCACTAGAATCAATCATCATTCATCGTGTAGAAAGTACACCTAGCCTAGCCCTTTCTTTGGGTGTTTGTTAACGATATAGATGTTAAACCTTTGGCTATAACTATCCACCACTCCCTATTCCTTGTCGGGTTCATATATTTGTTAGATAAGAGTTAAAATTCTCCAATTCCTCACAAACTTCATTACATGGTAGAGAAGAGAGCTCCTAATGGTAATGTATTCACTTGGAGTTACATATCCAGATATATGTATTTTTGATGAGCACTCTATAAGAACACAATGCATAATGAACTAAGCTCTCAAAAACCTACCATGAATGTTAAAAATTATTTGGAATAACTTACTCAATAATCCTCTAAAAGAGTGAAAGAATACCTATACAGGAAAAGCTCACAAAAATTAGGTAAAGGCACGTCGACCTTCGGTGTCAAAATTCAAACATCATCATTAGTTGAGAACTCTTAAGAATGAATTAATAGGATGACGTACCCACGAGTTGAAAAGATATTACCATGACAAGTAGCTAGTAGAAGCGACACATCAAGTAATCTCCATCCTGGGCCTCAATAACATAAAAGAAAAATCAAATTTTCAATTGATATTCCACATGGAGGTACATAAGAAGCTAAATGAACTTAAGATAAGAAATATAAACGTCATATATCGGTTAAATACAGAATATCAAAGGCAAGCATAATGTGGTCTTTCACAGTCAACTTGAGACTCCCTAAAATTTCCACAACTTTGATGCATTTCTTTGTATTTTAATCACTTTACATACAATTTTTCCACCACCCATCCTACAAGTGGGGAGTGGGGATAAGTGGCTAAATTTGGGAGAGGAGAGAAGTTATAAACTCTTTGTGGCTAAAAGTGTTTATACCATTGCCATCCCCAAAATAAAATATATCTCAAGTATATAAATACTAAAGAAAAGACCAAGTGACCAACACATGAAAATGCATATTAATCAAATTTAGATATCATTGTGTCAACGCATAACTTATGTAGCCAACTTAATCACAGAATCATCCATCTTCAAAAAAACAGAAAAGCATATCACTTTTTACGGGTTCAAACACTTCTAAGTTACTCAGACATCACTTTTATGGGTTCAAATATTTCTAAGTAACCCACATATCAAACCGGGGTACCTTCTTACGTTGGCCCTTTAGCATATAAAATGTGCGCCTGAGAAGCCCCGCGAAACCACGAATGAAAGAAGAATTAGAATCTTAAAATCCAAATAGTAGATGTAAGAAATAAATTAACAATAAAGAAGGCCAGTAGTGTTAGTATTAAAAGAGAATATCGGTGATCGAGCATCCGGTGCATTGCACCTCCAAAGAAGTAAAATGCCTGAGGCCAAGCAATCTTAAACATCAGCAGAGTACTTGGCAGGACACAAAAGCAAAGTGTGCCGAGTTAGTAAATATGTGAAGCACATCCAAAGACTTGCTCACTCCAGTTATTAGTAATACATAGAACCTTGCTTGTCAGCCATACAGGTCAGCACAATTACTAAGTGAAATGAAGCGGAAATCATGTATATCTTGTAAACCCATAGGAAAGAATGTATGCGGGAACGGAATGTCACCTAGGCGGTTGTCTTACAAGCAACAAACATATCCAAATGATAAGTGCAAAGAAGGTCGTAAGAAGCGACCATCTCTTCCATGGTTCCATGCTTCATCCACGTACTCGACCTCATAGCTCCCGGGACACAAGGAGAATGCCGATGATTAGACAAGAGGAACCCAAACTATAGTTTACAAGGTAGATGCTAAGTTCAACAATGCCAAGAGGAATCAATGTCTTATTTTCACTTGCCAATGATAAATGGATGGCTAAGTGCACGTGATACTGGTTATCCTCTTTTACGGATCTAAGACAAATATTTTTCAAGAAGATCTTTAAAATTGGATAGCATTTTGGATCATCACCGGAAAGTATGAAATCAAAGAACCAATATCCTTGACAATGTTCAAAATCAACCTCCTCACGGCCTACAAACAGAAAGTAAATTAAAAATTCAAATCATTCAAAGAGAAAATACGAAGAAAATATGGATATGTAGACACACCTTTTTGTCACGGATCCTCCTCGAGCATGAAAATTGAGATCTTGGTCGAAGTCTTTGCATCGTAAAGGCTCCACATGTAATTGGGAACATTTACTTAGAAGAGTATTAGAGTTTAACAGTATGCAGGCTTGCCACTGTACAAATAAAAAAAAAGGCATTTCCTATTTGCAAAATTACACTATAAGCCTTTAAACTACTTCAGTTTGTGCAATTAAGCCCTCAAAGTTCAATTTTGTTGATTTGAGCCTCTTAACTAGTTTTGTGCAATGAAGCCCTTTATGTATGATTTTGTTGATTTGCACCCATATTATTTGATTTTGTTCAATCAAGACCATTATTATTGAAAATTATCTAATAAGACCCTTCCAACTAATATATCTATGATATGGACTTTAATTTGAGCCAATGGGGATTGGTAACTGAAATCTAATAAGGTAATTAACCATTTTCTAGACTTGTTAATGTTCTGAGAAAATTCTCACCAAAACAGTAAGTTGGTGATAAGATTGTACATAAAAAGGCCTCTAATGCATCGGATTAATAGAAAAATTATATCTAAAACACATTGTGAAGCTTTAGTAATAGCTTATCAGTATGTCTTATTTGAACAAACAGTTCACATTGACACAAATCCGTTAACATGTCACCAATTTGTTATTTGTAGAAATAAATGGGGTCAATTAGACTGAATAAAAAAGGTCTTGAATAAACTAAATTGAACTTTAAAGGGCTTGATTGCACATACCTGAATAGTCCAGGGGGCTCAAATCATGCACAAACTAAAACAGTTTGAGCTCATAGTGCAATGTTGCCTATTAATGATTCAAGCATGAAATAAGTCATACAAAGTTCCTAATAATTCTCTAACCTTTCGAAGCATCTTCTTAGGGAAAGAGCCCTTTAATTCCATATGAAGCGAAGCATGTCGTTATTTGATGGACACGAAATAAGACTTTTCGATGTAAAGTTCATATAGACAACGACCAACCGACCACATGTCCAATGGGTGATCATAGAGCAACCCAAGAACTGCAAGAAAAATAACTCATTAGAGGTAAAATACATTTCAAAGGACAATGTGCGACAGACAAATGAGTAGAAACAACATCTAATAAACATAGCGAAATAAGGTACAAGTTGAAGAAAGAACTCACTTATCTCTGGCGCCCGATAGAAGCGGCTCACAAGATATGGTGTAACCTCATTCATTCCAACAAACATAGCATTGCCAAGATCACATAGCTTGACACATTCTTAGCCTCATTCACCTAAAATATAAGCAAAGGGTTACAGATTAAAAGGATATTAGCTTGATGAATGTACAATCTTGAATGAATGAAACCACAATAAAGGATAAAATGATGACATCAACCAAATATTTATTTAGAATCGTGATTTGACTTCCATTCATCTTTTGAGGAAGAATGATCAGGCGAGAAGCGAGCGACTTGGTTGCATCAATGTTTGAGCTCATATCGACCACGATTACCAAAGGGCTCCTGCATTTAGAACACATCAAGCAAGAAGTAGATCTCCCAATTAGGATAGCGACATGGGAAAAAGCACAAAAGTCCAAGCAAAATACACATTATTTACCGAGTAAGAGAGTCAATTCACCAAGTCATTCACGAATTTCTCTATGTACACTAGCTCTTGGTACCTTGCTTGCTCGCTTAGGATTTTAAATGTACTTTGGAGCATAACAAAGTGTTGCATTGCACTGAACAATTGAAAGTTTGGACGTATTGAAAGGAAGCGGTAGCGCTTGGTTAGAGCTTTGGTTATCGATCATAGCTTTTGAGTTGTGCGTGTTCTTGATCATCATCAAGTCGTGCATTTCCGGTCGCTTTTTGGAAAGAAGAAGAAGAAAAAATCAGAGTTGAATTTGCGATTGAAAACCATAATCAGAATAGATTCTAGTTGCTTCCAATTGTGAGGTGACAAAGTCGAAATAGATGAGCGAACAGGCAGACTATGAAGCGCACTATTGTGGCAGCGCAAAAGGAGCAAATCTGAACTGAACCCCGATGAAGTGCACGTGGCGGAGAATTAGCAATAATAATTCCGGTTGAAGGGCAAGAAAAGCACGAGGAGAGGGATGGGGACGCACCGAGCGGCGTAATCATGCCGGGCCTCGCATCGACATCCATGGCGCCGCCGTCGTCGTCGATATCTCCCCTCCTCGACCTCCGCGGCTAGTGGGGACTCGTGTCGTGCTCCACGTGGCGGTGGTGGTGCCCGAGGCGCTTGGGAGGAGTCGTCGGGTGAGGCGAGGTTCTCCGGCCATGGAGGGAGCTAGGGTTAGGGCTTGGATGGCAAGAGGAACAGTAGCAGCGAGCAAATGAGCCGGCGGATGCAAACGGTGCCCTTGGGCTTGGGCTTTATAGTTAATCCATTTCGTAACCGACTCGGATCAGCGCACCGTGTGTGACTCGGATACAAGCAAGCCTCGGCCTCCTATTTCGCTATTTCGCGTGTGGCCGAAGCGCTGGCGAAATCCCCACCGCCGGCCTCATCCACAAGCAAACCTCGCCAGTCCTACGTGTACTGGTGGTTTAGATAAGTTACGTTTTTGGCCTCCAGTAGATAATGAATTAGAGGGGATAAATAATTGCAAAAGATTTTTCGATTTCTCTAAGTATTCTTAATCTTCACTAAAATGACTATGAGAGTCATTAAGCTCATATTACACCTTTTACAAGAGAATCACATAATCTGGGATCAATAAAAAGCAACAACCAAGCTTTGCCTGCCTGACCGTTAGTACCGCCAACAACACTGCAATATGACCGTTGTGGTATTGTCGCCAACCAAAGGCCGATATGACCGCACTGCAGTATTACCGCTCCACAAAAGCCGGCCCTTAACAAACTTTTGAGTGAGTAAATGTGCTCATTTAATAAGGAAGGGCTTGGGTTCATTCCCAAAAAAGGTAAGAAGGCAATTTACAAGCTTACGAGGTTTGTAAAAGAAAATGGCAAGTACTGCCATAAGTGTCGTGGGGTGGGGCATTTCCAAAATTCGTGTCCCAGTGGTAAGAATCCATCCATTAGTATTTATGATTCATGCTATAAGCTTAAGAAATCTAAGGATAGTAGAGTGATTGCTAGATTTGTTGGCAATTAATTTTATGTGCTAAAAAGAATGCGCCCATAGCCTTTGTTACTAATCTCCAAGGACCCAAGCAAATTTGGTTACCTAAAATAACTTGAAATTTCTTTTTGTAAGTGAACTATAAAATCGGTGGAAGGCATTAGATGCTTGATAGCAGTTGCACTCAACACATGACCGGAGACTAGAAGATGTTCACCACATTTGAGAGTGGTGGTAATGAGAAAATTATATTTGGGGATAATAACAAAGGAAAGGTAATTGGATTGGTAATATCGCTATCTCAATGAACTTTCCATTTTCAATATATCTCTAATTGAGACATTGAATTTCAATTTGCTATATGTTGCTTAATTATATGATCTTGGTACCATTTGCACTTTCTCTCAAGATGGTATCTTGATTTCAAAAGAAAAAGAAGGTGATTTGGTGTTTAAAGACTTTCAATTTTGTCGGACCCAGATTTTATCAACCCGAAATCCTCTGTGATTCCACCGCACTATTCTCTGGATCAGTAGATAGTGCTCACAGGTATATTGCTAGATCATTTCATACACGACAAATACCATACTATTACAATACCGGATCATATTACTACAATTTGCTATCCTCCGCCGCACGCGAGCTCCCTACCATCCTCCACCGCACGCGTGTGGGAACGCGCATGTCAGCTCCTAAAAACCAAATTACTTTTTTTCTGGGAGGATCTAAGTCATTAGACTTTTTGTATCATATCTCACATATCCTAGCAAGATAATCTAGTAACAAGTTTGGGCCAGAAAGACCACGATCATGAAATCATAAATTTTGGTCAAGACAAGGCAAGATTCGGACAAGATCTTAATACTTGCTAGGAGGTTGCAAAGCCCAAAGATCAGACATGTACAATGACATAAATGCCCTCAGGAGGGATACTTTAGTGTAAGTGCACAATTGTAAAATACTCCCTATGTGAATATATACATGCCATCCAGGCCATGGGGGAGAGCCAAGGACATTGCTCACCTAACTCTCCACTACCATACTCTCTCTGTTTGGTCTCTAACCACAACAATTGGCGCCGTTCGTGAGGAAGACAAGAGCAAGCCTCAAGATCTGAAGAAGGATGGCACCGAAGAAAACTTCATCATCGGCGGCGGAGAAGAAGAAGAGGGATACAACGGAGACGTGCGTCAACACCAGGGCTTTGGCGTCCGCGATCGCGAGCGCAGGCACCGACACCGGCGTCGCAGCTACGAACGATGACGCTCATGGCGCGGTGATCAACCCCACCGCTGGCGCAACGGTCGGCACCGACGGCACCAATCGGGTTGTCGGGAGCGGTAACGCCGATGCCCATGTTGGCACGCCCACCGCCCCTACGTCTGGTGCGGGGGCAGCGAGCGGCTCTAGCAGCAACGTCGGCCTCGTCACCGACTCCGAAGTCCACCGCACCGACGCGCCGGGCAGCTCAGGAGTGCAGGCCGGCTCCCCCTCGCGCTGTAGGGGGGTGGTGCTCTCTTGGTTCTTTACCATAGAGCCGAACTCCATCTACGCATGGGAGCAGATCCGCGACCACCTTTACAACAATTTCCAAGAGAACTACGTCGAGTGCGTCGACGCAGATCAGCTCTTCGCTGTCAAACAAAAACCAATCAGGCGGAGGACTTGATGAAGAACGGAGACTCGCCAAAGGAAGGCTCCTCGAAGGGCAAGCGCAAGCAAAAGTCTGCGAGGGGCGCCCCTGAGCGCAGCAACGTCGAGCACAAGCCCAAACCCAAGCGCAGCCAGCGTAGACCCCAAGAGGCCCCTCATGTCTTTGACAAAGAGGGCACCTCCCAGGACGCCGTCATCGCCTCTCGTGGGCGGGGACAGGAACGCGGCTTGGCCGCAACGAAAGACCCCGCGCAGAACAGGAAAACCAGGACTACGGCGCGTGGTGCGAGGTGCATGGCCATGGTGACCACTTTACGCAGGCATGCACCGCAATCGTCGCACTACGGCAGGCCACCGCTAGGGCCCAAGCCCTGGAAGCGGCGCCCCCCATCGTGGCCCACGTGTAACCAACACCGGGGCTAGAGGGGCCGTAGTTCGGACACTGCGAGCGGGACCTACTACCACTGAACTCGGAGGGGTCGGAGTAAGAGTGCGAACGGCTGCGGCTGCGGTGCGACCCCCCTGGCGAAGAGCCGACTGAGGTCCTAGGGGTGCACGCTCTTGCGTGCGGTCGAGCAGTCAGAGTCCACTGGGTCTGAGGGGCCCAGTGCGGCAGTCTTTGGAGGGGCGGCAAGAATGGGGCTGCGCTTTGTCTGCAGGCGCCTCTGCCTTGGCTGCTGCCAAGGCCTATTCGCACTGGGCGAGCTGCACACGGAGGGTCGCCACCTCAGTGTGCGTGGCGACGAGATGCACCCAGAGGGCGGTGATCTCCTCCAGAGCGGCAGTGTGGGCCGCCCCCATGGCCCTGGTGAGATCGACCGATGCGTAAGCATCGGGTCGTTCTCGCTGGTGGGCATGTAGGTCTCGTTGTATCGAGCCCTCTCCCGGTGCAACGGGTAGTAGCAGTAGGGGGTACGCCGCAGGGTGGTCTTGTAGATGTCGCACAGCCGTGCGGTGGCTAGGCGCGTAGCGTCCTGGAGTGCCGCGGTCCTGGTGCTTCGTCCTGAAGACGTGAGGCGGGTCGTGCGCTCTTAGGGTAGATAAACACCTCTATCAGCCAGGACTCCTCTCCTCCTGCCGTGGTCTGGAGCCCACGGTAAATGGGTTGATCTGGGTAGCCCAGGTAGTGCAGGAGCTTGCGCAGTATGTTGGCGAACTCCCCCTCGTAGACTCCATGGGTCAGGTAGTCCCATTTACCCTCCTCTCCAGCTCCGGCCATTTGTAAATTAAATTCCTAGTGTTAGTAACTTTTCAAAATAATAATGAAAGATAGAACAAAACAGATCTAAGAAGGATAGAAAGAGAAATAATACGCTATATTTTTAGAAATTCTTTTTATAAAGTTTGCAAGATTGTAATCCCATGTCCTTTCTATCGTCCATACTAAGGCTTTTACCCTATAGTCGTATGCTCTGATACCAGCTCTATCAGATCCGGATTTTTCAATCTAGAATCTCCTGTGATTTACTACTCTATTCCCTGGATCAGTAGCTAGAGCACACAGGTCATTGCTGTATCAACACATACATCGTATAGACAATAATATTACAGACCATTGTTCAAATTACGCCACGTCGGCCGACAGTTTACAAAAAGGGCACCTAGGCAGAATCACATCTACATAGCAGAAACGAAAGCAAAAGTAAGTCCATAGTCACAGGCAAGCGACTGGGGGTAATGTGTGCATTATATATTACCTAGACTTAGATAATATATGTGCACACACAGCCTTAGGTCTAACTTGTCTAGGCCTAGAAAACATGTTCGACGTCCTAGTTTCCTTCGTCGCTCCTTCCATCCATAGTTGGGGCATCTTCATGATCATAATGATCCTACGTCCCTATCTCTGTTTTGGTAATGCGAGTGTGAGCACACTATCCAACGTGCTCAGCAAGCCAACACACATAAATTCAAGGGAAGGCTCGGGTTTAGTTGTTTTGCCAGAAATTACCTTTAAATATTGTACTTAGAAATTCCTATGACCTAGCAGTTTTGAAAGGTACGACACAAGTTTAGTGAAGTATAGTCATCATAGTAGTGATACATATTACATCCACCATTACATGGCCTCTGCACCATATAGCGTCTTTCATCGTTATATCCGCTTAACTTACCACTGGGGCGACACCCAGGACAACTCCAAACTAGGGCTTTCCACTGCCCTCCATTTTCCCATTCCATCAATAAATCATTTTTGAAACAGAACTATATCTAGTTAAGTCCCCATGTCTGCCCATGACCGTGGGCACGGCTATTCGAATAGTTTTGACTCTGCAGAGTTTGTACACTTTCACCACAAGAGACAATCAACTCGCTGACCCACATGATTCCTTAGTCATGCAGTTGAGCAGACCATCACAGTGACTTTTCAAATTATCTAGTCCTTTTGTCATCTCACCTATGGGCTTCTCCCACTTACAGTGGGTCCCATCTATGCACGGGATGTTCCCCACAGTTACTAACGCAGCCGGACTCCACTCCCTGCAACGCTTAGAACAGCTGGGAAACTTCACCCTCCCCTTGATGTCCCTTTAGGCCTCCCTTTGCCCTTGCTTATCTACTTCACTCCGCTACCAGTGAGATGAGTCCGGGAGTTTCGAGAAATTTACTTAGCTAGGTTGTATTTTTACAGACTTGTGGTTGTACTGTTCTACACGGGCTAACATGACAAGATTCGGTCCTTAGGGTTATCTGGGTGATTCTACCATATTCCATAATTTTTGTGCTTCCACTGCACCACATACCAGCCTCCAAACCATCCACCCAGATAATAAGCAATATTGAGGTTTTTCGGGGCATAAAATAATAGTTCCAAATTTTCTCCAGTCATTCCCACCATGACTGCCCAAACCATTGTCATATTTGCAAGTGAGGGATTTTGGGACATTTAAGTGTCCCCGTTTAACTAGCAACACTAAGCAGTGCGACATATTATAACTCTATTTGTGAAAACTACACTATTGTAGCTTTACTATGGCGACAAGGCTCACATATTCCAAGAGTTTCAACAGGTAATAATAGCAAGCATAATAATGGGTGTATATCTAAAATCTTTAAAATTGAACATAATCTATCACATAAAATAATAGCATGCATATGGATAATTTAAAAGAAATTAAATTTGCATAAACATGGGTTCAACATGGTCAAAGTGTTAACTTGCCTTGGTCATAGGGGTTTGGTTCTTGATGGTCTGGAGCTGCTAAGTCGGCTGCCTCAGCTTCTTCCTCCTGAGCCTCGTACGCTATTTTAATCGTGCACGAAAATTTGGATAAAAAGAAAAGCAACAAATCAATCCAAATAACACCAGAAATTCAAATGAACTCTAAAAATCATGATTTTAGTTCCATTGGATAGATCTTGAATTTAGACGAATTTAAAAATTTTCTCACTCAATTTGGAGTTAAAATGAAGAAGTTATGCATTTTTAAAAATCCCAGTTCAGATAAATATTTCTGACAGGTGGGTCCCACACGTTATATTTCATATTTCATTTTCTTTTATTATTATTCTTTCCGTGTCTCTGACCAGTGGGGCCCACACGGCAGTGGCTCGGGTTCTCTCGCGCTCGCTAACAGGTGGGTCCCCTCGGATACCGGCCCGCTCGTCGATGGCCTGCTCGGCAGGTGGGACCCGTCTGTCAGCGACCTCTCGGTCTAGCGGCCCGGCGGTGGGGCCCACATGTCGTGAGCCCACAGACCCACTGCGGCTGACAAGCGGGGCCCAGCTGTCAGCCATAAATCCAAAAGAAATGGCTCAACCCCCGCACGCGGAGCCGGGGGAGCCAGGGGGAAAGAGATTTGCGCAGCTAGCCATCCGAGCGCCCAAGTGTTTCTTACCCATATAGGGCATACATGCCCTTTAAACCAACCTGTGGAGGGGGTCTAATAGAGGAGCTCGGGCCGGTGAGGGGCGGTGGCGCCGACGGCGAGGGGTGGCTGGAGAGGTGCCGGTGAGGGGTGAAATGGAACGCCGGGGTCACGGGGAAGCTGATGACGGTGGCGGTTGAAAGCATCTAGGCCCCTAAAAATGATTTTGGTAATTAATGAGTTTATATGAATATGGGACTAACTGTTTAATGAGTGTTTAAAGGTTAAGTCCAGGTTATGGTTGACAAATGCAAGCCAAAGGATAAGGATGAAGATCAAACATGGTTCAAGATAGAGGTATTTGTAGAATAGGATCCCCTTTTTCAATTTTACCGGTCTTAGGAGAGTGGTGGAAGACCGGATTATAGGATAAATAATCGTACCATAAAGAGGGATCATGGCAAGTAGCTTGATAGCAATTCTTAAGTGTCCATGGATCAACTAGGATCATGCATTCTTGAAAAACTGCTTTAAAAGCCAAAGCGTGCTCGTGCGGGCGTGCGGTAGTTCCGAGCTTTCAACGTCGGTACTACTGCTGGAAAATCGGAACTACCGCGATCGGAAGTTCCGAACCTCAAGCGGACCCATTTTCCGAGAGCACCCTCCGACTCATTTCCAAAATCGAGGAAGCGTAGTTCACTGTCGAGCTGTACTACCGCCACGTGTACTCCTGAGGATCGGACCCTTTTCTCCAGAGAGCACCCTCCGGATGCCCCTAAGTTTTTAGCAGAGCGGTAGTTCCCCTGTCAGAGCGGTACTACCGGCCACAGGTAGTTCCGGAGGGGAACCGGAGCCTTTTTTCCAGAGAGTGACTTTTGGAGCTCGGCTCAGCGGTAGTACTGCGCCGACTTTCTTGAGACTACCGGTGAGCGGTAGTACCGGACTTTACAACGTCGGTAGTACCGCCGACGGACCAACGGTCACTGCAGAGGCTCTGACATAGCCGTTCTGATGCGTCAGATAAGGGAGCGGTACTACCGGCCTCAGACCGGCGGTAGTTCCGCTCACCCTGATTTTTCTGGAATTTGTTCCAAACGGCTAGTTTTGGTAGGTGGAAGGTATAAATACCCATACCACTGCTCATAGACAGATGCTAGAGACTCTATTGACCATTCTTGAGCATTGGGCATTCACTCCACACCTACTTTCACTCTTGAGCATTCATTTGAGGTGTTTGAGCAAAAAGTGCATAGCATTCACTAGTTTGATCCTTGGCACTAGTTTGCAATCAAGCGAAGCTCGTGATTTGTTACTCTTGGTGCTTGCCGCACACGGACGATTGGGAGAAGCTTGATCGGTGATCTTCTCAAAGGAGCTTGTGAGAAGACCCGGTTTTCTTGTGAAGGTTGGAGCTCGCCTACCCGGAGCGGGGAAGAGCTACCTCTAGTGATCGAGGTGCTTTAGCTTAATTTGTGGAGCCGGTTCGATTCGTTCGAGCTAACCTCAACGTGGACTAGTGGGAACCGGCAAGTTTCCGATACCACGGTAAAAACATCGAAGTGTGCACATCTCTCTTTTACTTTCTAATAGCTCTAAGTTTACTTGCTTAGTACTTTGTTTAGCCCTTGTTAGTACTAGTATTGCTATTTGCTTGACTAGTATTGTGTAGGCTTAAATTGTCTTTTATTCTTGTTCTTAGAATTAAAGAAATTTAATCTAGTTGAAAAGAAAATTTAAAAACCGCCTATTCACCCCCCTCTAGTCGGTATCCTTGATCCTACATGTGGTATCAGAGCTTGGTCTCTCATTTTTAGACTTAACCGTCTAGGGAGAAAAGGATGGCTAGCGAGGGATTTGCTATAGGCAAGGCACCTTTCTTTGATGGATCAAATTATGCTTATTGGAAAATTAGAATATCAATTTATTTAAAGGCCATGAGTCCAAGCGTTTGGAAAATCGTAAATGAGGGTTACATCATGGTGCTTGATCCATTGAATCCAACGGATCAAGACGGGCGAAATGCTCATTTAGATGCCCAAGTAATGAATGCTATTTTTGGAGCTTTAAACGCGGATGAGTTCAATAGGGTGAGTAATCTTGAGACGGATCACGCTATTTGGACAACCCTTTCCGAAATCCATGAAGGGACATCCACGGTTAACGAAGCAAAATTGCATCGGTTTAGGATTAAATATAAGACATTCACAATGTTGCCTCATGAGGATATCAATGAGATGTACACACGACTCAACAACATTGTGAATGAGCTCAAAGGCCTTGGTACTAACCTTTCCGATCTTGATATTGTGAGAAAGATGCTTAGGGCTTTGCCGGAGAAATACGAAATGTTGGTGACACTCTTCCTCAACTCACCGGAGTTATCAAGAATGACTCCAACACAACTATTGGGCAACCTCATCACAAATGAGCTATACAAGAAGGATAAATAGGAGCTCTTGGAGCAATCCTCATCAAAAGGCAAAAAGATCACCGCCTTCAAAGCCAAAGCTGTGGTAAGTGAAGAATCCGAAGATGATGAGGAAAACTCCGAAGAAGAACTTGCTCTTCTAGTAAGAAGGATTAACAAGTTCATGAGAAGGCGTTCAAACCGAAGCGCAAACTATGACAAGGCAAAGAAGGGGCACTCCTACTCTAACAAGCGATATAGCAACATCCGTTGCTATGAATGTGATGAGAAATGGCATATTGCCTCAAATTGCCCCAACAAGAAAGATGACAAAGAGAAGTCATCAAACAAGAAGAGCTACAACGGCAAGAAGAAGCTTTTCAAGAAGCTTCACAAAGATGGCAAAAATGAAGCCCACATTGGAGAGTGGGATTCCGAAGAAGAGTATTCCGACTCCGAGTCAAGTGAAGATGAGTCCTCCAAGAAGAAGGGACTTGTCGGAATTGCAATCAAGGAGGCTCCATCACTATTCTCCACTCCAACTTGCTTCATGGCAAAAGGAGATAAGGTAAAATTTCTTGATGATGATGAGCCTTCATATGATGATCTTATGGATATGCTTGTTGAACTAAATGAATTTCTTGGAAAAGAGAAATCAAAATTTAAGATCTTGAAGAGGGAACATACAACTCTACAAGAATCTTATAAGGAGCTAAAGGAAGCTCATGATTTGCTTATCCATGAAAAATCTTGCACTAGCATTGGAATAACTTGTGGTATTATAAATGAAATGCCAAGTGTAAAAGTATCTAAATCTAGCATATCTACATCATGTGATGAACTTCTTGCCATGCCATGCTCTTCTAATATTGATTCTAGAAATGCTTTATCTTTTGTCCATGATGATTTATTTGTTCATGAAAACAAAGATTTAAAAGAACAAGTGTTAAAATTGAACAAAAGCTTGGAGAGAGCATACAAAGGAAAAGCTACCTTGATAAACTATTAAGCGATCAAAGATGCTCATTCAACAAAGAAGGACTTGGGTACATTCCCAAGAAAGGTAAGAAACCGGTATACACGCCCACAAGGTTTGTAAAAGAAAATGGTAAGTATTGTACAAAATGCCGGGATTTGGGACATGAGTCTCAAAGTTGTTCTAAGGGCAAGATTCAATCCATTGGTTTATATGACTCATGTTATATGCTTAGAAAATCTGAAAATGGAAACATTATTGCTCATTTTATTGGCACCTCGATTTTGGGTGCTAAAAGGAAATCCATTTGGGTGCCCAAAACCTTGGTTACTAACCTCCAAGGACCCAAACAAATTTGGGTACCTAAAAGAACTTGATTCTCTTTTGTAGGTGAACTACAAGACCGGTGGAAGGCATTGGGTGTTGGATAGTGGATGCACCCAACACATGACCGGAGACCGGAAAATGTTCACCACCTTTGAGAGCGGGAGCAATGAGAAAATCACCTTTGGGGACAATAGCAAAGGAAATGTACTTGGTTTGGGTAAAATTGCTATCTCAAATGACCTTTCCATTTCCAATGTATCTTTAGTAGAAACATTAAATTTTAATTTGCTATCCGTTGCTCAATTATGTGACTTAGGCTTAACTTGTTCTTTCTCTAAAGAAAATATCATTATTTCAAAAGAAAATGAAAAGGAAATTGTTTTCAAAGGTTTTAGATTTGGAAATCTTTATTTAGTGAATTTCACTTCAAATGAGTCTTGCTTAAAAACTTGTTTAATTACAAAAACATCTTTGGGTTGGTTATGGCATAGAAGGTTAGGTCATGTGGGTATGATTCAACTTAAAAAGTTTTTCAAACATGACTTAGTTTTTGGCTTGAAAGATGTGAAGTTTGAGAAAAATAGACTTTGTAGTGCTTGCCAAGCCGGGAAGCAAGTTGCAAACTCTCATCCTTCCAAAAGTATCATGTCAACATCTAGGCCATTGGAACTCTTACATATGGATTTATTTGGGCCAACAACCTATAAGAGTATCGGAGGCAATAGTTATTGTTTAGTCATTGTAGATGACCACTCTAGATATACATGGGTGTTCTTCTTAAATGACAAAGGCGAAACCTCCGGAATTTTCAAAAGTTTCTCAAAAAGAGCCCAAAATAAAGAAAATTAGAAGTGACAACGGTTCCGAGTTCAAAAACACTAAAATTGAAGATTTTTGTGATGAACTTGGAATAAAGCATGAACTTTCCACAACATACACTCCGGAACAAAATAGAGTTGTAGAAAGGAAAAATCGTACATTAATTGAAATGGCTAGGACAATGCTTGATGAATATAATACTTAGATAGATTTTGGGCGAAGCTATTAACACCGCTTGTCATGTCATAAATCGCTTTTATTTGCATCGTCTTTTGAAAAGACTTCCTATGAACTTCTCATTGGGAGAAACCCGAACATTTCCTACTTTAGAGTATTTGGGTGCAAATGCTACATCTTGAGAAAGGGTGTTCGGCTCTCTAAATTTCAAAGTCGATGTGATGAAGGATTTTTATTAGGATACTCTTCAAATAGCAAAGCTTATAGAGTTTTTAATAAAAATTCGGGTTTAGTTGAAGAATCTTGTGATGTGCAATTTGATGAAACTAATGGCTCTCAAGAAGAGCAAGATAATTTGGATGATGTAGGAGAAGAAGGATTACGCAAAGCCATGGAAAATATGCAAATTGGCAACATCAAGCCAAAGGAAGATACTACATCACCCACCTCATCAAGACAAGTTGAACCACCTACCTCTTCAACTTCAAACGATATACAAGTAATAGATGATGAAGCAAAAGATCAACAACAACCCTTCAAGATCCATAATGCAATTGCAAAGGATCATCCAATAGATCAAATATTGGGTGATGTGAGTAAGGGTGTTCAAACTCGCTCTAGAGTAGCTTCATTTTGTGAACATTATTCGTTTGTATCTTCTCTTGAGCCAAAGTTTGTAGAAGAAGCTCTAGATGATCCGGATTGGATAAATGCCATGCATGAAGAGCTAAATAACTTCTCCAAAAATGATGTATGGACATTAGTGGAAAGGCCCAAGGAGCAAAATGTGATTGGTACAAATGGGTCTTTCGAAATAAACAAGATGAAAACGGACTTGTGGTAAGAAATAAAGCAAGGTTGGTTGCTCAAGGCTACACTCAAGTTGAGGGTTTAGATTATGATGAAACCTTTGCACCCGTAGCTAGACTTGAGTCAATTAAAATTTTATTAGCTTTTGCATCTAGCTTTGATATTAAATTATTTCAAATGGATGTTAAAAGTGTCTTCTTAAATGGAACTATCTCCGAACTTATCTATGTTGAACAACCTCCGGGGTTCGAAGATTTAAAATATCCTAATCATGTATACAAGCTCTCTAAGGCGCTATATGGTTTAAAACAAGCTCCTAGAGCATGGTATGAGCGCCTTCGAGATTTTCTTGTTTCAAAAGGATTTAAAATTGGTAAAGTAGATACCATTCTATTCACAAAAATTATCAATGATGATTTCTTTGTTTGTCAAATATATGTTGATGATATTATATTTGGTTCTACTAATCAAGACTTTTGCAAAGAATTTGGTGATATGATGTCCAGGGAATTTGAAATGTCAATGATTGGTGAACTAAGTTTTTTCCTTGGACTACAAATCAAGCAATTCAAGGATGGGACTTTCATAAGCCAAACAAAGTATGTAAAAGACTTATTCAAGAAGTTTGGAATGGAAGATGCGAAACCTATCAAAACACCAATGGCAACAAATGGGCATTTAGACCTCGACGAAGGAGGTAAGTCGGTAGATACTAAGCTTTATAGATCTATGATTGGTAGTTTGCTCTATCTTACCGCATCTAGGCCCGATATCATGTTTAGTGTTTGTATGTGTGCTAGGTTTCAAGCTTCTCCAAAAGAATATCATTTAAAGGCCATAAAAAGGATTTTGAGATATTTAAAACATTCCTATAACATAGGGCTTTGGTATCCTAAAGGTGCTAAATTTGAATTAATTGGATATTCGGATTCCGATTATACGGGTTGCAAAGTGGATAGAAAAAGCACCTCGGGATGTTGTCAATTCTTAGGAAGATCCTTAGTGTCTTGGTCTTCAAAGAAACAAAACTCCGTAGCACTTTCAACCGCCGAAGCCGAATATGTTTCCGCCGGAAGTTGTTGTGCTCAATTATTGTAGATGAGGCAAACCTTGATGGATTACGGAATCAATTTTGATAAAGTGCCTCTATTGTGTGATAATGATAGTGCTGTCAAAATCTCAAATAATCCAGTCCAACACTCAAGAACCAAGCATATAGATATCCGCCACCATTTCTTGAGAGATCATGTTGGCAAGGGAGATATTTGCATTAGCCACATCCGGACTGAAAACCAATTAGCGGACATTTTCACCAAGCCTTTAGATGAAAGCCATTTTTGCAAACTTAGGAGTGAATTAAATGTCTTAGATTATTCCAACATTGCATAATTTTATGGCACACTTAAATGCATACTTCTTTGGAGTGGCTTGGACAATGTTGTGGAAAAAGTTCTTGTGAAAAAGTTTCCAAATTTGATTAAATGCAAAAATTATTTGAGATTATTATTTTAATACATTTAATGCATAATGATCCTTAAAGATGTTAGTTGAGTGCAAAAACTAGGGATCATTTGCATCCTATACCTTTCTTCTCAAAATTACGCAAGTCCCGTAAAATCGGAACTACCGTAGTACTCATGAACTACCGTTGAGCGGAACTACCGCACGCAGAACCACTACGGTTTGACTTAAAATCCGAACCCTATTTCTCTGCGGGTTTTTCCCTCTCTCTCTCTCTCTCCCGCGCCGCACGGTTCTTCCGCCTCCTTTTCCGCCGCCTCCTCCTCCTCCCTCTCTCCCTCTCTCAAGAACTCAAAAATTCCCTCCTCGGATCTTCGAATCCACCCAAGTTTTCGTCGGATTTTTTATTCTTGTGCCTTCCCAAGGGTTCACCTCCTCCATCCCTCAAGGTATTTCGGATCATCCCCATCTTTTATTGTCTCTTTGAACCCTAGATTGATTTTTTAGGGTTTTCAAAATGCGGATGATTCTTTGAGGTTTAAACTAGGGTAAATGTGGTATTTTGGTATCTAGAGGTGTTTGCACACCCATTTCATGGATTCAATCCAAGAAAATACCAAAATCTCAAGCTCATTGCTTAACCCTAGAATCGGTCAGGTAAGCGGTACTACCGCCCGACTGGAGCGGTACTACCGCCAAGCGGTACTCTACCCCCGAATCCAGCGGTACTACCGATTGCCACGATTGAACAAAGAACTTCTTTCAAATTCTTTTCAATTCTATTTGATCCATCCTAGTAAGGCTCTAATACTGCTTCTTCTTCCTTTTAGATGCCTATTACTAGGAGAGCGACTCGGAGACTTTACTCCTCTGCCGGACAGTCAGGAGAGTCCTCCGCCGCTCCTGCCGCTTCTGAGGCCTCTCGAGGCGCTCGGGACCGTGGCAAGGTCCACCGAGGAGGCAGTGTCGAGGAGAGCCACACCCACAGCAGTATAGCTCCCCAATGGAGGAGTCGAGGAGGATCTCACCGAGAGGAAGATCCTCAAATCGACTTGAGGAAGATTTACTGCGAAGAGTATATTAGATCAAGGTCAGCGAAATCATCTGAGCTACCCTCCAACTCCATCAACCCCAAGTTTCATACAAAGTTTCAGAACAAGTCTTTGATCGACTATATGGAGAGAGTCGCCATTTCGATCATAAGTGGGTTGATCGGGAGCACTTGTCCTCCATTGACAAGTATGATGGGACCTTGTGCTTTTGAGAGGAGGGCTGCATCACCGGTGACACCGCAATCGACTATAATGAGGAGATTATTCGCCGCTTTATGCTACAAAGCACATATCTCCAGATTTTCAAGACATGACACGGATGACAAGTGTGCGCAGCTTGGAGGCGACCAAGCATGAGTTCGAGCTTGCTTTGAGAGCCGAAATGGCGCATTTGAGAAGGTCTATGACAAGCCAGCTCTCGAGATCTCCGCTTTCTCTTCCTTCTACAACCTCAATGAGAGATCTGTCCCTGGCACTTTGGTTGGTCTTCCTCTTATTCCAAGCATCATAAATAGGATTATCAACCATACTATTCTTCCCAAGAGTGGGAACTTTGATGCCATAAGAGGACATGCTTGGAATCTCATAGACTACATCATGAGGGGACAGAAGTTTGATGTAGTAGACTTGATCATTAGGGAGATTGCCTCCTCCAAGAATGACAGGATCAAGCGCATCAATTATGGACCCTATATTTTTGCCTTGATTGAGACCAAGTTCAGATTCAGAGGCAGCTACAATAAGAGACATAAGGCATATAAGCCTAGGCCTGAGCCTCCCATTCCCACCTCCTCTCGAGCTCGCCAGATCGATCGGCGGCGGAGGATCTTCTCAAGAAGACACCTCGGCTCCAGCTAGAGCAGCAGAGCCAGCAGCTTCTCAGACTGACGTGGCCACACTCTCTCAGATCTACTCCACTTTGCTTCAGATGAGAGAGTCTTAGGCTGAGGGGTTCGCCTCAGTATCCTCTCAGTTGGCTACTCTGGATGGACGTGTTGCAGCCATCGAGCAGTCTTTGTCTCAGCCTCCATCGCCCATGCGCTATGTTCGTCGCCGTCGTCGTGATCCTTCTCCTCCCGGACCCCAGGAGTAGCTTCTTTTGGTACTTGATGCCAAAGGGGGAGAAGAATGGAAACTAGGGCTATTAGGGCTATCTATCTCTATTTATATGTTTTTATGGATGATTGTAATGAACTTGGTTTATCTATGCTTTTGGATGTATTCTGGATGTAATGACAATTGTTTACTTCTATAAAATTGTTTCTATCACTTGTTTCATGTTATGATCTCTATTGTGCATCTTGTCAAAATTGTGATAAAATGTGCTTTTATACTCTTATAAAATTTCATGCACAAATTTAGGGGGAGTATCACCCTTCTTTGACTTTAAAAAGGAAAATTCATATTGTTGCCAAAATGAAAATCATTGCTAGAATTTTTCTCTCTTCAAAAAGTCACAAAAGAATATACAACTAATTGTCAAAATAAGTGGTATATTCAAACATTAAATTTCCATATAAAATGTGTTGTCATCAATTACCAAAAAGGGGGAGATTGAAAGCATCTAGGCCCCTAAAAATGATTTTGGTAATTAATGAGTTTATATGAATATGGGACTAACTGTTTAATGAGTGTTTAAAGGTTAAGTCCAGGTTATGGTTGACAAATGCAAGCCAAAGGATAAGGATGAAGATCAAACATGGTTCAAGATAGAGGTATTTGTAGAATAGGATCCCCTTTTTCAATTTTACCGGTCTTAGGAGAGTGGTGGAAGACCGGATTATAGGATAAATAATCGTACCATAAAGAGGGATCATGGCAAGTAGCTTGATAGCAATTCTTAAGTGTCCATGGATCAACTAGGATCATGCATTCTTGAAAAATCTGTTTTAAAAGCCAAAAGCGTACTTTCGTTCGACGCACGGTAGTTCCATGATTTTCAACGTCGGTACTACTGCCTAGCGGTAGTACCGGAAAAATCGGAACTACCGCCTAGCGGCAGACAGACTACGGTGGTCGGTCGTGCTTGGCCGGCCGCACCTCCCCTTGCATATATTTCAAAACCTATCTTTGTATGAAGAATTTATTTACCTACATTTCCTCATCCTAATTGTTTATCTATATTTTATTCTTATTTTTATTTATCTAGTTATTATTGCAACCCTAAAATAGAACTCCCAATATTTTGGGATCAAGTTGTATTCCTCTTTTAGTGGATCACCTTTTCAGATTCGCATTTTGAAATTTTGTTTTCTATTATTTAAACATATGTGCTCTTTTTCTTGAATTCTTAACCAAACTCCAGAAAATGCAATAAAAATTCAACTCAAATATAATATATCGAAAAAAAACTCACAATATTTTATTTTACAATATTTAAATTTTCAGGATGTTACAAGAGCCCACCACGAGCTCAGGCCCTAGAGGGGACCCAGCGCCAGATCGTCAATGTCATCTCCGGGGGCTCCTCCCTGGAGGCCCCCTCGGCACAAGCACCTTCGCGGGTGCCGCATTGCGAAATCACTTTCACGCCCGCCGACGCCCACGGCGTGGAATTTCCTCACCAGGATCCCCTGGTCGTCCAAGCTGCCATCGCGGGCTGCGACGTTAGGCGTGTTCTAGTCTATGGGTGCAGCTCCATGAATGTCCTATTTGTGGCAGCTTTCGACCAAATGGGGATCCCTCGGAGTAGCTTGGGTGGCAAATATCGCTCCAGGGTTTCGGAGGTCAGCTGCTAACGACGCTGGGCCAGGTACGCCTCCAAGTCTCCTTTCGCCAGGACGACAGTGCCAGGAGCGAAGACATCACCTTCGACGTCGTCGACATTCCGCACCCGTACAATGCCATATTGGGGCGTCCAACCCTCAATTCCTTTGTGCGGTCCCACACCACGGCTTCTTATGTATGAAGCTCCCGGGCCCGCGAGGTGTCATCACCATCTTCGGTGACCAGGACCTCGCCCGGCGTGTGTAGTCAGGCGCTGGGAGCCCGCACCGCAAGGTGCACGTCCTCACCGACAGGTTAAAGGCGGACACGCCGTTTGCCCCGGGTTGGACGCCTAAACCCCAGCCGGAGGGTGGGGTCAAGAGGGTGCCTCTCCAAACCAAAGGTCAATTTGTGTCCATCGGCGAGGGCCTTCCCCGGAGGTCGAGCCCAGGTTCTACGGACCAACGCAGATGTCTTCGCGTGGTCCCCAGAGGACATTAAAGGCGTGGACCACGCCCTCATCGAGCACAACCTAGCGGTCCGCCCCGACGCCAAACCGATCAAGGAAAGGCTTCGGGGCATGTCTATCGATTGGCATCAAGCGGCTAAGGTGGAGATAGCGAAGCTTCTCCAGGCCGAAGTCATCCGCGAGGTCCAACACCCAGATTGAATTGCCAACCCGGTGCTGGTGAAAATGGCCAGCGGTGCCTGGCGCATGTGCATCGACTTCACCGCCCTTAACAAGGCATGCCCGAAGGATGATTACCCCTTGCCGCGCATAAATCAACTGGTCGATGCCACCGCGGGGTGCGAGCTCATGAGCTTCTTGGATGCCTACTCCGGCTACCATCAGATCTACATGGCCAAGGACGATGAAGACAAGACTAGCTTCATCACACCGATCGGGACATATTGCTTCGTCAGGATGCCCTTTGGCTTGAAGAATGCGGGGGCCACATTCACCCGACTCATCGCAATAGCGCTGGCATCTCAGCTCGGGAGGAACGTGGAGGCTTAGGTGAACGACGTAGTTGTCAAAACTAGACAGCTCGCCTCCCACGGTCAGGATCTCCAAGAGACCTTTGACAACATCAGGAGAGAAGGCATCAAACTCAATCCGGACAAGTGTGTCTTCGGCGTGCAAGCTAGGGGTGGAAACGAGCCGAGCCGAGCCGGCTCGAGCCAAGCTCGGTCTAGCTCGGGTGAACAGTAGGCTCGGTTCATTACCGAAACGAGCTACGCGAGGGGCTCGGTTCGCTCGAAATGAGGCTCGAGCCGGCTCGCGAGCCCGAACGAGCCAAAAAGGCTCGTAGATAACAAAGTATCATCATGAGCATTCAGCGTCATACAAGTAACCAAGCAAAATCCTTTTCCGCCCAAATTGTGCATCTGCATGCAAAAGCCTGAACTGCCAAAATCTACACCAGCTTAGACATCCGGTGAATGAGTGCGTGCATCAAAGTTTGAGCACTGGGTCTACATAACAGCGAGACCACACTACGTACGTATGCATGCATGCATCACGTACTTAGCCATGCTACCAACATCCGGTGACGCCAAAAAGGCTCGCGAGCCCGAACGAGCCAAAAAGGCTCGGGAGGGCGGAGCGGAGGGCTAGCGCGTGCCGAGCGGAGGTGGAGCGGGCGCTGAGCAAACGCCCGATCTGGCGGAGCGAGGCGGCCGGAGTGCGGGCGGAGCGCCAGATCCGGCGGAGCGAGGGTCGGCGGGCGCCGAGCGGAGGGCCGATCGGAGGCTAGCTGGAGCGGAAGGCAAAGCAGTCAGAGGGCCGGAGTGGACAACCAGAGCGGAGGGCGGAGCGGAGGCCGGCTGGAGCGGAGGGCGGAGCGCCCAGATGCGATGCGATGCAAAGAGAAAAGTAGAAAGTAGAAAGTAGAGCGTCGGTGCGATGCGAAGCCAGAAAGTAGAGGGCTCGGCCGGCACCTCACCTCGCGATTGGGTATTGGGTAGAGCACATGCGAGCCAAAATAAGCTCATGAGCCACCATGAGCGGCTCGAGCTTGCCTCGAATTTTTCCGAGTCAGAAGGAGGCTTGGCTCGGCTCGGCTCGAAAATTTACGAGCTGAGCCGAGCCAAGCCGGCTCGTAACGAGCTCGAGTAGGCTCGCGAGCCTCGAGCTATTTTTCCTCCCCTAGTGCAAGCGGGCAAGCTCCTGGGATTCCTCGTATCTGGGTGTGTCATCCAGGCAAACCCTAATAAAGTCGACGCGATCCTCGCTATGGAGCCACCCAAGATGACACGTGAAGTCAGAGGCTCGCTGGCCGCATAGCTGCGCTAAGCTGCTTCCTATCTAGGGCAGCGGAGCGATGCCTGCCATTCTTCAAGACCCTCCGCGGTTGCGACGGGTTTCACTGGGATGGCTACTGTGTGAAGGCCTTTGATGACCTCTAGAGGCACCTCGCAGGCCTCCCCACTTTGGTCGCTCCAGCGCCAGTGGCTCCCCTTCCACTTTACCTCGCCGCTACGACAACAACAGTCAGCGCCGTCCTTGTCCTTGAGGAGGGTGCCATGCAGCGCCCCGTATACTTCGTCTCCGAGGCCCTCCAAGGCGCCAAGACGCGGTATACGGAGCTAGAAAAGTTGGAATACGCACTGGTCATGGCCTTGAGGAAGCTTCGGCATTATTTCCTGGCCCATCCAATCATGGTGCAATCATCGTTCCCTTTAGCGGAGATGCTGCATAACAAGGAGTCCACAGGGTGCATTGGCAAGTGGGTGGCCGAGCTCGCGCCGATCTCCTTGACACATGCCTTGCGAACGGTGATTAAATCCCAAGTCCTCGCGGACTTCCTTACGGAATGGACTCCGTCGGCCCAACATGTCCAGCAGCAAGAGGACCCGGTGTGGATGCTCCACACCGACGGAGCTTACAGCGCTTCCGGCGCCGGCGTGGGCGTAGTGGTCACTACACCGGAGGGGCACCGCCTACTATACTCGACGCGCCTTGGATTTCCGACCACCAACAATACGGACGAGTACAAGGCTTACTCTTCAACCTCGCAAAGCTTAAGGCCCTTGGCGTGCGGCAGGTCCTCGTCCGCACCGACTCACGTCTGGTGGCGGGCCACGTGGACAAATCATACCAAGCCAAGGACCCCGAACTGGTTAAGTACCTGGCAGCCGTAAGAGCGAAGGAGCGACACTTCTTGGGTGTCACAGTCAAGGTCATCCCTCACGCAGATAACGAACAAGCTGACGTCCTCGCAAAGGCCGCTAGCCAACAACTTCCCCTCCCCGAGGGAGCATTCTATGAGGTCCTGCCCGCGGCGGCCATCTCTCAGAACAACCGCGATGCGGCCCTCGTCCATCAAATTACCCAACAGAGCGACTGGCGGGAGCCCATCCACGGTTTCTGTAACATCCCGAAATGGGGTTATTTCAAAGATATGGAATTTTAAAATCATTTCCTGCATTTTGTTGGCATTTGAATTTCTTTTGAATATTTAGTTGAAATCTTTTTGAGATTTGTGGCGTGCAAATTAATAATCAAAGAGTAATCCCAAATGCAAATAATAGAAAATTAGGAATTAGAATTCGAATCTGAAAAGATGATCCAGAAAAGGAGGGTGAAATTTGAATTAAAATATAAAATCTCAACTTGCAAATAATGACATAAATAGCAATAAAGCTGAATGACTAAAATACAAACACTTATGCATAGACACACACACACAAATATATATATATATATATATATATATACAACTTATGCAAAGAAAAATTTAGCAATATGAGATAATATATATATATATATATATATATATATATATATATAGGAAACCTCTTTTCACACCCGGTGTAGTTACACCCTATATCGTATCTCGCAATGTAGGGAGTATCTCGCGAATCTGAGGGTATGTACGTGTAGTATACAAGTATTTAAGACCATCTAGGTGGTATGAACAATTTTTCGAAGTGGTATGTATATTTTTTCGACATAACGCTTTTTATGCGCGTATATAAGGGTATTTACAAAATACGCTAAAACTATGAACTCCTTTACAAGTTTTTCGTATGGTTCACATTGGAGTATCTTATAATTAGTATACAAATGTACCTAAAGTGATAAAGGAGTATTTCAAGTTTGTTTAGGTGGTATATTAGAGTTGGGTGTAACTACACCCGTGTGTAGAAGGTATTTTCCTATATATATATATATATATATATATATATATATATATATATATATATATATATATATATATATATATATATATATATATATATATATATATATGTATGTATGTACGTGCAAAAATTTAGTAGGCCAGCAAAATAATAATAGGTGAAATTATGTGTATACACATATAACCTAAATAATAATAATAATAATAGAAACTCATTTAATAGCTGAAAGTTTAAAAGCCTAACTTTTAAATGTCATGCAAAAATTGAAATTTATAATCATAAATGTGGAAAAAGAAATTTAAGTTAAACCTAGAAAAATCAAAAAAAAATATAATTTGCATGAGCCTTCCTTTTCCCTTTTTCCTCATTTTCCTTTTTCCTTTCTCTTCCTTGTGGGCCCCACTCTTTTCCTCTCCTTTCTTTCTTCCTCCCGATCTCTCGTCACCGCCCCTTCCCCTTTCTTTTCCTTCTTTCTCCCGAGCGCCACGCCTGCTGCCGCGCCTCGCCCTCGCCTCGCCACCGCCACGCGGGCCCGCCCATCACCGCTCTCTCTCGCCGGTGGGCCGAGCCGCCGCCCGTCCTCCTCCTTTCTCTTCCCCGCACGCCGGACCCCCCCTCCGCCGCCGGCCAAAGGCCGCCGACCGCAAAAGCCGACCGACAAGGCCACGCGAGACAAGCCGAGCCGCCCGCCATGAATCACGCCACCACACCCACCGTTGTCGCCACTGGCAACGCCACCGCCGCCATCGCCGCCGACATCGCCGCTCATGCCCGCTGTCGCTCGTGGCCAGCCGCGCCTTGTCGGGTATAAGAGCCACCGAGGCTCCCAACTACACTGCAACACCTCCCTCTCCCTCCCGTAGCAACCAATTGAGCTCCCGTGCACCAAAATTCGTCGGCAAGCCCTTTCTTCCCCACGGCTGGCCAACTAGCTCGCCGGCAATTTGAGCCGAGGCAGCCCAATTCCATCTAACCAAACCACCCTCGGAGCGTCGCGAAGCCATCCTCGTCCTCGCCGGAGCCCCTCCTCAACCCCAACTCGCCAAGACTGCGCATGATGCATGCCGCCACAGAAGCTCACGCCACGGCCACCTCGGCCTCTCTCGACCACGCCAACCGCCAAGCATCCCCATGATCCCCTACTACTCATGCGCCCGTCAATTCTTCCCCTCCTCCACGCCGGCACCGTCGTCCCGAACCCACCTCGCCGCCGACCGCTTCGGGTTGCCGCCCGCCCGCCTCACTACTGCTCCGGTCAATGCGCCACCACCACTAGCCTCCCTATCTACCCCGGAATCCATTTCACTGGTCGACGCCTTCCTCCGGCTGCCCCCTCGCCGGCGACACCGCCATCCCCTTTATGCGCCCGCCTCCTCTGCTTCGGCCGAAGGAAGAAGAAAAGAAGCCTGGGTTTAAAAGGATAAATCATACTATATGGGTAAGAAACACTCTGAGGTTCGGCTAGCTATTGGCGCTAACTCTCTTCTTCCCCCTGGCTCCCTCGGCACGCGTTTGAGCCCCCGCCCACGCAGCGCTGAGGTCGAGCCATTTCTTTTGTTTTTTTGGGTGACAGTGGGCCCCACTGCCGCCGACCGCACACGCCACAGTGTACCGGTGACAGTCGGGTCCCGCCTGCCGAGGCGAGAGAGAGAGAGGCAGCACGCCACGGCCCCGCCTATCGGCGCCCGCAAGAGAGTGGGTGCTGACAGGGGGCCCCACCAGTCAGGTTTTATTATTTTCGGGACTTAACCAAACCGAAAGATTTTAAATGGGCATAACTTATTCATTTTAACTCAAAATTGAATGAAACAAATTTCTAAATTCATATAAATTCAAGATTTGCCCAATGGAACCAAAACTATAATTTTTGAAGCTCATTTGAATTTAGAAAATAATTTAGAAAAACTCATAAAATTTAAATAGGAGGTAAAAGTAATGGTGTGAGGGTCAAAGTTGGATTAGTTATCATAATGAATGAATAATGTGCCTTTACTAGTTATTTTAAAATCTAAATTAGTTAAAGGCATGTGGCTTTGGTTAATTATTCAAACTAAGTAAAGATACCCTTAATAATGATTGGAATAAGTGCCCAAAATCTAACATGTCATCTTAGATAAACCTTAAAGATAAAGTTTTGCTAACTAGCAAATGTTGAAAAATGACCTAGCTAACAGACTTTGCCCAGATAAAATGATAAGTTTAACCTGACTCATGGAACTTCCTAAATAAATACAAGAATAATAATAGAGATTATTAATAAAAAGACCGAGTCGTTATAATCTCCCACCAACCTTGTCTCAAACCACCCGAACCGACCATTAACTCATAACAAAACTAAATCAAGATTATTCGAATTTATTTTGGATCTTCTGAGTTATTTGCCTTTACTTGGATTCAGTTGTTTAGCGCGTAATTAGAAATTGGAGTCCTGAAGAATCGAGGAGTCAAGCGTAAACAAGAGCGAAGTGTCGATAAAGACCAGAAGCTCCAGAGAAAGCATTGTGTGAGCTCAAGACCGCGGTAAACCACGCTAGGCGAGTCAATACTTTGATCATGTTGAACCTACATTTTCTACAAATTACTTTTGTTTAAATTATCAAATTGCATGCTATTATTTTATATACAAATACATGTTTAATTTAATATCCTAGTTATATGCCCATGTTTACCTTGATTAATATCACACCCCTTTTTGAATACTTGACTATGTGAACCTTGTCACCCTAACAAAATTATGATAGTAACCTTTCGAAAATAAGTCCGTAACTATATGCCATGCTTAGTATTGCTTAGATATTCATGGGCGTGGAAACGCCCAAACATCACTTTTAAACATGAGAGGATTTTGGATGGACAGCCATTATGATGATGACTGGTATATATTGGTATGAATATTTTATGTTCCCAAAAACCATACTTGCTTAAATATCTGGGCGGATGGTTCGAGGGTGTGAGTGTGTGAGTGGTGCAGAGGAAGCACAAAGTGGATTAGTGGCAGAATCGTCCAGATAACCTTAAGGACCGAATCTTGTTATGGCCTCCCAAGGTACAACAGTACAATCACACACTGGCAAAATGTAAGCAGGGCTAACTAATTTGCATAGCTCTAGTGTGGTTGCGTGAAGGTGTGAAAACGAGCAAAGGGATGGATGGTCTCATCCCCGCCTTTGCCCGTGATGGCTCACGAGGGACCCTTCTCGAGGGATGGTCGCATCGTACAGAAGATAGACCTTAGCGGGTGTAACCACAAGTAGGATTATGCATTGTAACAGTCCTGTGATAGTCTAATCAACTGCATGACTAAGGAATCATGCGGGGCAACGAGCAGATTTATCTCTTGTGGGTAAAGTGTACAAACTCTATAGAGTAAGAACTATTCGAATAGCCGTGCCCACGGTCATGGGCGGACATCGGAACTTAACCAGATATAGTTCTATTTCAAAAACTTTGTGGGTGGAAAAAGGAAAAGTGGAGGGCAGAGAAAGGTCCTGGTTTGTGTTGTCCTGGGTGTCGCCCCAGTGGTAAGTTAAGCGGTTATAACGCTGAAAGGTTAAGCATATGATGCAGAGACTATGAAATGGTGGATGGAATCTGGATCGCTATTACTATTGCATTTTCACATTATGTTTTTGTTCAAACTGCTAAGTCTCAGGATGTTTCTATGTATTATATTTCAAAAGCAAATAATGGTAGTACTTCTCCTAAAAATAAAATGCTAGGAAGAATAAATAGAGTCGTAAGAAAAGAAGATGACTGTTGTGGTAAATACATAACAATGCTTGGTGGATTCATGTCGATTATAAATAAGGGAATCATAGAAAGGAGTATAGTAGAAATAAACTGGTGAAGTATAAATGAATAGATAGGCTAGATAGATGATTTAAATGATTTTGGAGAATTAGAAGAGTGTATAGGTAATTGCTGGAATTAATGGGATTAATAGGATTTGATCTAGATGGATGAATTGAATTTATGGAAATTTGGAGATATGATAATTGGGGTATAAACTTGATTAATGATATTCTTGGTGGAGAAATACCGGTGAATTACTTAGAGATAGATGATGGAAAGTAAGGATTAATTATTGGAAGAGTAAATTACGGATTTGGATCATTAACAGAAAGGATTGAATTATTAGAATATTCTGATACAAATGATTTCGGTGGCTTAAAAAGTAATCATGTTAGAGCATCATTAGAATTCAAAAGTGAAGAGTTTGTGAGTAGTGATTATAAGATGGGATTATTAGGAATTCGAAATACAAAAGGTATCGGTGGATTAATTAAGTATTGTCACCCGCTGTTTGGAGTTTAGACAGCAATCAAGATAGGAAGTGTTTATTCAGTTGATTAAATGAAGAATGTTACATGCTGTTTGGAGTCTTAGACAGCAATCAGTAAAGAAAATATGTCTATGGTGGTGGATTAAGTCAATTATGGCAATCGCCGTGTGGAGTCCTAGGTAGCAACTATAACACTAAGATCCAGTAATGATAATGTTACTTAGAATTTCTGGCAAATAAAGCGACCCGAGCCTTTCCTTGATAAGCCATGCATATTATTTATTGCATTCTGTGTATTGGCTCGCGGAGCACGGTGGTTAGTGTGCTCACACTCGCTCTCATAACAGATCCAGAATCGAGAATCAGATCACTGCGCCTCAGCAACACTATTGGTTATGATGACAAAGAAGATGGAGAGGACAAGGGCTAGGTCGCGAACCTCCAGTTGGCTGACTGTGGGCACATCCTAAGGGTTCCCCCGAGTTCTTCGCTCTTCCATTCTTTGCAATTTTCTGATTTCGGCCTAATCGGTCCATGTGTAAGTTTATTATATTATTTATGTTTTCGTATGATATGTATTTGATATTCATTTTCTGTATCTGTGAGCACTATCTGCTGATCCAGGCAATAGTGCAATAAATCATAGAGGATTTCGGATGTTAAATCTGGGGTCTGACAGTTTCTTGCAGGGCATCGCGGAGCCAAACGACCCCGTAGAGCTCCGACGTCTGCAGCATCGCGCCCGATCCTTCCATGTACTCGACGGTGTACTCTATAAAAAGGGAGTCTGCGCCTCACTGCTGCGATGCCTTTGACGCGAAGACGGCAAGCAGCTTCTCACGGAGATCCATGCCGGACTCTGCGGCTCGCACATCGCACCGAGGTCGCTAGCCGGCAAGGCATTCAGGCACGGTTTCTATTGGCCAACCGCCATTGCAGATGCGCAAGACCTCGAGCGCCGATGCCAAGGCTGCCAATGGATGGGGCGACTCATCCGCAGACCCCCGACGAGCTTGCAGTCTATTCCTCTAGTGTGGCCGCTGGCACGGTGGGGCATCGACATCGTCGGGTCACTTCCCCGGGCCCCGGGGGACCTCCGGTTCGCTGTAGTCGCCTTGGAGTATTTCTCCATGTGGCCAGAGGTTGTCGCTCTGGCTAAGATAACCTCCGCTGCCATGTAGCGCTTTCTTTGGTAAAACATCATATGCCGCTTCGGAGTATCCAGGGAGCTCACTGTAGACAACGGTTTGCAATTCGACTCTGCCCCATTCAAGGAGTTCTGCGACGGTATGGGCATCACGCTCAGATTCGCTTCGGTCGGGCACCCACAGTCTAACGGAGCGGTCAAGCGGGCGAATGGCGCCATCTCCCTCGGAGTCAAGAAGCGCCTCGTCGAATTACCCAAGGGCAAGTGGCCGAACGAGCTCCACAACATCCTATGGTCCCTCCACACAACGGTGACACGCCCAACGGGATTCATGCCGTTCAAACTCCTCTTCGGCGATGAGGCAGTGACGCCCGAAGAAATCAAGGCAGGCTCGAGGAGAATCCTCGTCTAGGCGATCATCGGCAAGCTGGAGTCCAAGTGGGAAAGCCTGTACATTGTAGCTGCAGCGTTGCAACGGGGAGCTTACCGCCTGCGAACACTTCGCCATACATGGAATGCAGACAAGCTACAGCGATACTATGTCTAGGGTCAAGGAAGCTCAGAGCAAGGCCAAGACCGCTGTTGTAAGATGCTCGCCCGCGCCAACGGGAGATTAATAAAACCAACTGTTTGCGGACCCCTTTTCATTCTATAAAAAAAGAAAGATGCAGATGTTGTTCCCGCGCACGCGTGAATATAGTCCCTACGCGTGCTCTCCGGAGTATAAAAAAGACATTGATGTTGTTCCCGTGCACGCGTGGATGTTGTCCCTACGCGTACTCTCCGGAGTATAAAAAAAGACGCGGATGTTGTTCCTGCGCACGCGTGGATGTTGTCCCTACGCGTACTCGCCGGAGTATAAAAAGGCACGTATATGTTGTCCCTATGCGCACTCTCCGGAGTATAATAAAAGACGCGGATGTTGTTCCCGCGCACGCGTGGATTTTATCCCTACGCGTACTCTCCGGAGTATAAAAAAGAAGCGTAGATGTTGTCCCCATGCGCACTCTCTGGAGTATAGATAAGACGCGTGGGGGACGCCCCTGCGCACTCTCCGGAGTATAAAAAAGACGCGTAGATGTTGTCTCTATGCGCACTCTCCGGAGTACAAAAAGACGCGTAGATGTTGTCCCTATGTGCACTCTCCGGAGTATAAAAAGGCGCGTAGATGTTGTCCCTATGCGCACTCTCCGGGGTATAAAAAACGCGTAGATGTTGTCCCTACGCGCACTCTATGGAGTATAAAAATAGACGCGTGGATGTTGTCCCCGCACGCACTCTGCGAAGTATAAACAGGACGGAGCGCTAGAGCGTCTACTCCGGCCTAGGCGCCAGCTCCGCTGCCACCACCTCGGAGGGTTGGGACAGAGCGCGAGCGCGTCTACTTCGCCTAGGCGCCAGCTCCGTTGCCATCCCTTCAAAGGGTAGGGGACGGAGCGATTGCGTGACTACTTCGCCTAGGCGCCAGTTCCACTGCCACCACCTCGTAGGGTAGGGGACGGAGCGCTCGCGCGTCTACTTCGCGTAGGCACCAGCTGTTGTTTGACTGTTGTTTGAAGGAAAATTGAGTTTGTTTTGGGCTTTTATTGCAAAGTCTTAACTCTGGACGAAATGAAGTCGTGTACGACTTGTCCCCGTCTTGCACGATCATTTTGGGCGTGGTCGGAGGTCGACAGGGAGGTTTACGACCACGCAGTGGCCCGTACGACCATGTTTGAACGTGATCGGAAGTCACCGCAGCGACGACCACGCTGTCGAGTATCGGGTTGCGGTCGAGCGGCGTCTTTAGTGATCGGAAGCTTATACGACCACGCCAGGAGCCCTCGGAAGATTTGACCGTGGTCGGCGGTCGGCGCTAGGGTTTACGCACCACCGCAGAGCAAATTGAACGTAGTCGGAAGAGTTTAAGACCACCTTGACCGTGGTCGCGGGCATAAACCACGCTGAAGGTAATCGGAAGCCACCGGGAGTTTACGACCACGCTGGTCGTAGTCGGTAGTCGGGTCGGGTTTACGACTATGTGGTCATGGTCTGTAGTCGGTTTCGGTAAGTCGACCACGCCAGGCGCTCAAGCTCGACCACGATTGTGATATTCGACATCGACCACGCTGGTGCACCGGCACTCGGTGGTTCGACCACGCTGGGAGTACGACCACGCCAGGGTACTTAGTGGATCGACCACGTGTCGCGATCGGTGGCTCGAGTGTCGACCACGCTGGCGGATCGAGCATCGACCACATTGGACATGGTCGAGAGCCACCGAGGAGCCGCACGACCACGCTGGCGCGTGGGTTCACGACTACGCTGCGGTGCTCGTGGTTCGACCACGCTATGCGTTTGGTGGTTCGACCACGCCAGCCCCGGTGGCTCGACCACGTTGTAACGCCGGTTATCGACCACGCCAGCACCCGACACGATCACGTTAACGCGAGAAATGGCCGTGGTCGGAACGGAGTTCGACCACGTTATCGACAGGACGACCGTGGTCGATTGGCGATCTTTGAACCGGTCGTATGACCTCTGGAAGTGGTCGATTTCACCGGGTTTTGTCGTATGGGTTTGTACTACCGTCATGGACCTTGTGGACTAGTTTGTTCATCATTTTGACAGATTTTGACAAGTCTAAATTCTGTGCAAAAGACTTGAGCTCGGGTTGAGCGCGAGTTTGGTTTCTCTGCTTGAGCGGTGGTCGTAGCAAGCTACGTGGTGGTCGTGCAAGATTGTGTGCGGTCGTAGGCTACAAGAAGGTTCTCGATGGGCTCGAGTGTCTCGGTTGGTGCAACAGAGTGCTCGTATGAGGTCTAGACTTTGTGCGATAAAGTCGTAGCAAGCTAGCGATGGTCGTGGCTTGTGTCTGCATGGTCGTAACGAGCTTTGTGATGGTCGTGACGACATCTTTGGTGGTCGAAGGAGCGAGGAAGTCTTCCGTGGTTTTGACCACTTCTTGTCTTGTGCTTCGGGTGGTCGAGGGAATTTACGATCGGTGTTGTGCCGTGATACTTGTGCCGATTGATGGTCTGTGCATTGAGCGGTGCTATGTGATGGTTTGCTTGTCCGTGGTCAGCAGGACTTTGAGCTATTTCATGGTGAGGCGGGAGGACCGGACTAGGCACGGAGGTGTTGAGGTCCGAGACGGTCGGAGACGCCAAGATGATCGAGGTCAGTGAGGTGGTTGCAGCCGAGACGAGGAACCGAGCCGAACCGCAGAGCCGAGCACGATGGGCAACAACGAGGAGGACCGGACTAGGCTCGTGGAGGAGCTAAGGTCCGACAGTCGAGGTTGGGTGCGGTCGCAGGCGGCGGAATAGACCGAGACTAGACTGGAGGAGCTCTGAGGTCCGACGGCTCGGTTGCATGATCCCGAGACGCCTTGGTGAGGCTTAGGAGGTCGGGACTAGACAAGGGAGTTGTTGAGGTCCGTAACGACGTGGAAAAGCCAAGAGGACGTGTCGTGCAGGTGGGTCGACAAAGATGGATAGCAAAGCGGTGGAGGAAGCTTCACGGAAGGCGCGGAGGGGCATTTTGGAGAAATGTCAAAGTCATGGGAAGCCGCCCACCGTAAAGCACCGAGAAAAGAAGTGGATTCTGCTGGCGCTAACGGGCAAAGTGCGGGTCTGTTGGGATAGCGAGGCAAAGCATTTGAGTTAGCGGGCAAAGTGAGTGTTAAAACCCTGTTAGATGGGGTTTTCGGTTATCCCAAGATGGACTAATGGATGGATCCATTAGGGTTAGTCTCGTGTGAGGCTATAAAAGGAGAGGGAGGCAAGTGTTATGAGAGAGTTGGTCGGCTAGGCCTTGAGGCGCCCGCCTCCCTCCCTTGGGAGTGTATCTGTGTGTGTTCGCCTAGGGTTAGAGCTTGTCCTCCCGAGGGAGTGGTCATTGAAACCTCCATGATCAATGAAAGGATTGATTCATCTCTCGTATCATTCCATGTTTGTCTTCTTGAGATGATCTGCTTGATCTATTTGCTCTCTTTTGTTCTTACTGTTACTTTTGTATTTCTTGAGAGTTGTTCGGCTGAGCCTTGGAGGCAGCCGCCTCTCCCTCCCTTGGGAGTGTATCTGTGTGTGTGTTCGCTCTAGGGTTAGAGCTTGTCCTCCCGAGGGGAGTGGTTGCAGAAACCTCCCGTGTTATGATTTGAGAGGACTCATCTCTCTGTACTTGTTAGAGTTTATATATGAGATGGGTCTGTGTTTGTGATCTGGGTTGAGAGGCTGTTCTCTCCGACCGTTGTGAAGACTTTGTTTTTCTTTGTAAATTCACTTCCGAGATCTTATACGAGCTAGGTTTCAAGCTTCATCCGCTTTTGGATCTCTGCAAAAGTTCTTCAAAATCTCGTTGCGATCGTGCGCTTGAGTCGCTCTAATTCCGCCTGTCGCTTTTAGCCATCCGCGCTTGCCAAGCTTCAACCGCTTTGAGGATTTCGGTTAAACAAAGTCTATCATGAGAATACATGTCCCGCTTGTGTATCTCAAGTTTCTCAACCGGTTTGAACGTTTCTCGATGATCGAAATCATTTTATTGGTTCATCGCCCGTGGTCGCCGCCCGACAAAAGCGAGATTTTGCTTGCTCGTCATTTTTCGATCGAGTATCGACCACATCTTTCTAAGAGTGTTCGACCAACGCTTTATGTCTCCTTGTTTTAATATCGACTTGACCACGGTTAAGAGCTCAACTCGCTTTTTCCGATTTTCTCTGCTCTTTTCGACCTCGCTCAATTTGCATCCGAGCGCCCCGCCGATTGGTCCGATCACGACGCCGACTTGACTGTCGCTATTGGTTACGACCACGCTTTTGGTTACGACTCGTGTCGATTCGATCACTACCGAACGCTCGATCACTCGTGTTTCTTCCGCTAGTGGTTATTCTTGATTCTCTCTCGCCTTTACGGTGAGCAACTAGTCTTCTTCTTCACGCCTATATAGTTGTCTGAGAAAAGATCTGATTGACTTTAGAGAGGAATTTTTAAGGCACCATTCACCCCCCCCCTCTGTTGCCATTTCGGTCCTTCATCTTGGTCATCCAAAACTCCCCTGAGTTCATGCCTTGTGCAATGGCAAGCCGTCTCATGAGAAAGAATTGGTGAGATCAGTTTTTTCGCACAAAAGAGATCTTTTTGCTTTTAATAGATTGTACTAACTTATGTGTCATCAAGAACTTAATATAGCTCAATCTATTGCTCAACAATGATTCAAGACTCAACTCAGCCTATTTGACATGGCAAGAATCATAAAAAAATAATACAAAGCTGACTAGTCTCAAATATGAACATGACATGAATTAGGTCAAAATTTAGCATTTTAATTAACCTATCATGGCAAAGACTTGACTACACATATAAAGTCATGATCGATTAGCAATGGAGCACAAATCATGGCAGGATGTAACATAAGAGAAAATATGTCATGAATGGATAATAATCAAGGCTTCATGTAGTTATATTACAATGCAGAATGCAATGCATAAAATCCACTCCCTCAACATGTGATGCGACTTTTAGTTCAAGTTGAGTTTAAGTCAAATTATGCTCCGTAAGTTCCCAAATGAACTCCCCGAACCAAAGCAATAAAAATCAAGAGTCGGCAAAAGAATCAAGAAAACAGTGATCCTTAAAGCATAGATAAGATAGAGAATACTAATGACTCGACTAACTCTTATCTACCCCATATGACCTGTGACAACAACTGTCGAGTAAAACGCACACTAGAGAGCAAACACGTACCCTGTCTACCCGAGGGTGGCCCAACCCTCGCTAGAACCTAAAAAGACGTGAGTGAGCTCAACCTAGTGAGATAAGAAACAGCTATCCTGAAAGCACAAGATAAGAGCAAGAAGTCTAAGCAACTCAGCAAGAGAACCACTCTAGCCTATGCTGGAAGGACTAAACTCAATGCACCCGCAGATGCAATGCGAGAGTAAGGATACGTACATAAATAATATGATAAAGCAATAAAGCCCAAAGCTCCCTCACAACAAATCAGTAAGGACAAACCACCCCAAGCTCTCCTCATGAGCTAAAACCTCGTGCTATCCGGAGGCTTGGTGAAGATATCACCAACCGGTGGTCACTCTCCAAACCGGAGCACGATGTCACCCTTCTCTACATGATCTCAAGAAAGTGATATCTGATATCAATGTGCTTGGTCCGAGAATGTTGCACTGGGTTCTTAGCAATACTAATCGCAGACGTGTTATCATAGAAAAGCGGAACACGGTCGATAGCTAACCCAAAGTCCCGCAGAGTCGAGACCATCTAGTACCGCTACAAAGAATCGGTCAGCAAGAACATACTCGCCTCTGCAGTGGATCAGGCAACACCGGACTTCCTCAAGACCAAGACACGAGAGAAGTGCCAATGAACTGGCAGTGCTCGAGTGCTCTTCCTATCTATCCTACACCGCAAAGTCTCGCATCCGAAAAGGCTCTAAGGGATAGACAGAGGAGGAAGAGTACCGATACCATAGTCAATGGTAGCTCAAGGTACCGAAGATGCGCTCACCGCTCGGCGGTGAGACACGTGAGGAGAAGCTCAAACCGAGCACAAAGACACACGGAGAAGTGTATGTCCGGCCTCGAGGCGTGAGGTACAAGAGAGAGCCAATCATGCTTCGAACTCTTTTGATCAACTGCTCACCGCCCTCATCGGGTCTAGAACGGTGTGTAGAAGCCATCTGAGTCGACACCGCTTCCATCACTCATGTCAAATCGCCTCGGAGGTCTCGAGTGTACTTGCCTTGATGCAAGAAGGTACCTCCGACTCGCTTGATCCGAAACCAAGGAAGAATGTCAACTCACCCATCATGCTCATCTCAAACTCGGTGCTCATGACATCCGAGAACTGTGAAACTAGAGCATGGGAAGAGCCGCCAAAGATAATATCGCCGACATAAATTTGGGCGAGCGAAGGTCATTGCCAAGCCGATTTAATGAACAAGGTCTTGTCAACTTTACCCATCTCAAAATCATGTCTCAATAGATAGGACTTAAGCCTCTCATACCAAGCTCTAGGGGCTTGCTTAAGTCCATACAACGCTTTGGAAAGCTTGAAGACATGACTAGGGTATTTGGGGTTCTCGAACCCTGGAGGCTGTTTGACATAGACTTCTTCCTCAATGAAGCCATTGAGAAAAGCACTCTTGACATCCATCTGGTAAAGCTTGAAACCTTTAGAAGTCGCAAAGGCAAGCGTAATTCTAATGGCCTCAAGACGAGCTACGGGCAAAGGTCTCCTCGAAATCCGCACCTCAACCCGAGTACCCCTGCAACCGCCTAGCCTTGTTTCAATGACTACCCCATCCTCACTTTGCTTGTTCTTGAACACCCATTTGGTTCCAATGATATTGTGATCTCGAGGGGCTCAACAAGCGCCCGCACCTTGTTTCTTTCGAAACTTTCGAGCTCCTCATGCATGGCATTGACCCAAGACTCGCCGATAGAGCATGACAAATGTCTTTGGGCTCAAAAGAAGCTACTGAAGGCAGTGGAGATGTAAAAGCGACACGCCGCACTTGGAGCGTGTGACTGCTCAAAGAGATCTCCTATCATCCGCCGTAAGGATGAGATTTTTGAATATGTCTTGGAGGTCCTGGATGAGATGAAGAAGTGGCATCTACCTCGTTACCTGACGGGGTAGGAACAGAGCCACTAGCTCCGTAAGCTGCAAGGTAAGGGCCGATCACCTCGAGGTGCGGTGGAAGAAGGTACCTCAAGGGGTGGATGAGGGATCGGATCGTAGACAACCCTCATCTCCATCATCCTCATCATCCATGAAGATGGTCTCGATCGCTCTAGTGAACCTGAGATATCGGGCCTAGTCCCCGGACTGGCCTCATCGAAGGTTACCTCACAGGTTTCTACCATTTTGCTAGACTCGCAGCCTGCACCCTATAGGCCCGCCAAGAGGTCGAGTAGCCTAGAAAGAGTCCATCACAAGAACGTGACTCGAACTTATCTAGGTTCCCGGACTTCAGAGTAAAGCACTTGCAACCAAACACACGAAAATGAGAAACGCTGGGCTTTCGCCCGTATCTCAACTCGTAAGAAGTGTGGTGCAAGTGTGCCCCGAGAAAACTCGTTCAAACATGGCACGCGGTGGCTATAGCTTCACCCAAAACTTCCGCGGTAGAGTATTCATCGAGCATCGCCCCGCCATCTCGACCAAGGTACGGTTCTTCCTCTCCACAACACCATTTTGCTGAGGAACATATGGAGAAGAGAACTGGTGCTCTACACCTGTCTCACCACAGAAGCTCTCAAAGTAGGAATTTTGAACTCCGTGTCGTTGTCATCGCGGATCGCTCAGAAGGCACCGGAAGCTCAACAAAGCCTCACCAAAAGACCTCTAAAAGTGTAAACGCCTCATCCTTCGAGGCCAAGAAAACACCCAAGAATACCTCGAGAAGTCATCGACTACGACAAGAACATACCACTTCCTCCCGCCGATCAAGACTCGAGCCGGTCCAACTGTATCCATATGGAGCAATGTCCTGCATCGGCCATGGTAATCGTGGACCGAGGATGAGAAGCGGAACCTTCTTGCCGTGCTTCAAGATGGAGCGCAAACAAGATCTTTGACCATCTTGAGTTTCGCAGACCACGAATGAGATCGTGGCCGCTAACTCGGGTCAAATGGTCAAATCCAATATGACCAAGTCTCCTATGCCGAAGGAAAGGTCACGGACTTAGAAGCAACCAAACACCGAGAGGATCACCAAGACTCAATAAAATCAGCACGAAAGATCCTCCCATAATGAGAAATCCCGCAAACCGACTACCTAAAGAATCAACAATTTTGCGGCGTTTTTTAAAACTTACCTCGAAACCGCTATCCAGAAGTCGAGAAACCAAAGCAAATTGTAATGCGCTTTACTCACCAAGGCAACATCTTTTAAAACAAAAGAGTCATTAACGCGACAAGACCTTTGGCGATGACGCGTCCGCATTTAAGAGTCTCCAAAGGTGATAGTCTCATCACCAAGCTCGGGCTAGGAAGAAAACCAACGGAATCTCCGGTCATGTGTCGTGAACACCCGAGTCACGAGCCAAACCTTTCCTTCCTCGCCGGCGGCCCGAGTCAACAAGAGAGCAAAGTCTCGATCGATAAATCAAAATAGATTTTGGAACCCAATCTCGAGTCACACGTCGAGCGTAAGAAGTAGTCACACACGATCGACCTCTAACTACCCCACGCCTCCGTCGCTCAAGGAAGCGTAAGGTCCGTGAATGCACCGTGTCGCTGTCGGATCCGATCCGTTATGGGAGAGCGAGTCGGGCATCGGCAACACGCCGGTCACGCCGCGGTAGTCGCCTCGATGGGGAAAACGAGATCTACCCTCGTGACGGCGGAAGTCACGATCGTGAACAAGATGAGGACGAAAACCGAAAACTCTAAGAACCAAGTCCTCGATGTCGCCCAAAGCTACCAACAAGAGCAAGCCTAGACCTTGTCTTTGGTCTTAGGTGCACTCAAGGTCCGGGTCGACCACGATACGCCTAAGAGACTCAACACGGCCTCTTCGCGATCTTGGCGTGTTTGAAGCAATAGTCAAACAAATGCCCATCCTTCCGATGTAAGGTGCAATGATACCGCCTCGAGGGGTCAAGTCTGCAGTGAAATCACCTTGTCGTCGAAACCTTGGACAAAGCCCACCGATTTAAATTGAACTTTCTTGTTCTTGGGCTTGACCTCAAACACACCTCCGCCGCGGGTCTCGAGCACGATCGGTGGATGTTTCCTCACATCCTCATGAAGATCATATCCTAGACCCTGTTTGAACTTGCAAATCTTTGATTGGTCTAGAATAAGATTGAGTTTCTTTTTTTCTCCTACAAATTTCTCGAGAGTGTTCATAAGGTACTGACACTCCCAAAAGAGAGAGGTGCAAGAGGAGCAAGGAGAAGAAGAAGAGACAGCAGGAGGAGAAGAAGAAGAGGAATCAATAGCGTAAGAGCGAATAGCACGTGCATATTTCTCCTTGTGCACGGCCACCTCAACCTTGAGGGCTTCGCAGACACACAGGGGCAGCCCTAATCCTAGCCATTTGATTCTCGTAACTCTTCCTAAACGCCTCTACCATGTCCTTATCCTTTTCCAACACTTCAAAGACGTAAAGCACAAGAAGGATGTGATTTTCTAGAAGGTCCTTAGTTAGCTTCACACATTTTTCATCCAATGCAATCAATTCGATTTTAGTTTATTACAACTATTGCATGGTGAGCTAACAGGTCCTTAGAAGCAAACTTGGCCAATTTGTTATTGTCATCAACTAATTCTTGAAACTGCTTGGAGACGACTTCAAGTTCAAGAAGAAGCTTGGGACAATTCACGCAAGAAGCAATAGGCTCAAGTAAGAAGGTTTGAAATTCGCAATTTTATGATCCGCCTGCTTTAGTTTCATATTCAAGTTATCACAATTTACACAAGACTCTGGCAGATCCGTAAGCATGGCATAAGGTCCTCTATCATTAAAGTCCTTATCCTCACATGAGGTGGGAGCAATAGTCTCATCAAGAGTAAGTAGGGTAACAACCATCCTACTCAATTCTAAATCGCCAGCGCTAACATTCTCCACCTTAATTGCATCAAGCTCAAAGGACGACTATCATGTGAGGTCCTTAGCTTCTCCATATCACCGATCAAAGCACAAAGATGTATCACACATCACGGAGGAGCAGATATAAGTGAAGTAAGCTCCCGTGATAATCTCTACTTCCTTCTCCAACTCACTACATCTAGTCTTAGCTCTAGCATGAAAACCTCCTAACTTAAGAAAGGCTTCATTGTTGGTCATAAGAGGGACATACCTCATCGAGTTTGAATAGAGATCGCCGCCGCCGCCGCCTCAAGGGCCATGAAGCACATCCCGAGAAGTCGCCGCCGCCTTGGGGTCTTGGTCACCGGCCCCGCTGTCGTCGCTCCATCCCTCCACCCGGTGAGGTCGAGGTCGTCGAAGCAATGAGAACGCGGTGGAAGAGCTTCTTGGCCAAAGTCGCGAACTTCTTCTTTCCCGGCCGGTCGAGGGCTTCGAGTTGCGGTTCTTGTCGATGTAGTCGTTCTTGCCCGAACCGCAAGTCACCTTTTCCTTCCCAAGCTTGGGACGGTTGCTCGATGTGGTTGGGGCCACCACACTCAAACAAATCACGGGTCCTCTTTTCCTTCCGTCCCTCCTCCCTTTGTAAGCATGGGAGAATCTCCGTGCGAGGAGGGCTAGTCGCTCATCCGCAAGTCGCTCTATCTCGATCATCGGTTATGTCACGAGAGCGCCGAGGGAGAATCCGCAAGATGGCTCAAGAAGTGGATCCGAGCGGGATCGGTGACTAGTGCCATCGATCGAGACTTCGACCGACGAGACTATGTCAATCTCGTGAGTCTTGAGGCGCGAGTAAAGCGCATCAAGAGTCAAGGTCGAGAGGTCCGTGGTGTCCTTGATGGTAGTCACCTTCATCTCCCAAACCCTAAGATCGAGTGCGAAAAGAATTTGACGAGCGTTATCCGAGTCTGAGTATGTGAGACCGACGGCTCGGAGGTTGCTCAAAATCTTGTGAAAGCGAGAAAAGCACTCGTCAAGGACTCACCGAAGCATCTCGAATTTATCAGATTCTCGCTGAACCGGTCTTGTCGAACCGTCTTGATCCGGGTGGTGCCTCATGGTATGCATCGAGGGTCACCCGATGTCGAGGCGGACGACGTGTGAGAGATACGATCAAACTCGCTTCTACTCAACCCCGAATGATGATGTTCCTTGCCTTTGCATTCGCCTCAACATCGCCCATATTCCCGCATTGATGTTCTCATCGGCAGAACAACAAACCGAATCTTCACCTTCCGCCAGATGAGATACCCCGAGCCCGAATGTATGTTTCCATTCGGCTCTTCCGTAAAGGGTAATCCAGCCATCAAAGATGGGCGGCTTGGTGGAATACTTGTCTGTCGCCATGGCTCGCAGATCGGTTAAGATCTATAGAAAAGAGCTAACCGCTCGATACCAATTGAAGGACCAAATGGCAACAGAGGGGTGAATGGTGCCTTAAAATTCTTCCCCGAGACAAACGAAATCACACCAAAGACAAAGTCGAAATGTATAAACAAAATCGACCGATCGCACCGTGATCGACAATCAAAGCGTAAGAAGACAATAGTCGGCAATAAAAACATGGATCAAGCCGTGGTCGAAGCAGCTTAGGTGGTCGAAACCCGCTTTGTGACACCGCAATGAAAGCCAATGAGTGGTCGATCAGACTGTTCGGTCGAGAACAGAGAAGACACCCGACGCAATAAAACCAATCGACAACAGAGAAGATAGTCGCCCGACAAAGATGAACAAGAATACTATAGTCGACCGAAAACAGAGCAGCCCAAAGCACGATCACCGTGACAAGAACTCGTAGAACTTTTGCCACGAGAATCAAACGAATGAAACTTGAAACCTAGCAAGAACAAGATATTTAAAAGTGAATTTACCAAGAAAATCAAAAGTCTTTGCTAAGGATGGAGAGAGTGCCTCGGTCGAACTCAAGACAAAGTAACCGTATGCAGAGACGAAAACACAGAATTTCTCTGCCTTGATTTTTGCTCTGGAATGAATTGACCAAGTGGTCTTAGAGTATGAATCCCAGTTCAGAGCAAAAGGATACAAGCCAACTCTCAAAGAAAACACATAAAACAGAAGGAAATCAGAGAGGGCAAATGCAACAAGTAAATCATCTCAAGAACACAAACATGGAATGATACACAGAGATGAATCCAATCTCTTCTATTGCACATGGAGGTTTCTACATCCACTCCATCGGTGGTACACGAGCATCCATGCTCTACCCAGACAACTCACACAAATAGAACAATAAGGCTCAGAGCACTCGGGGGACAACCGCACTTTGCTCCTGAGACCTAACCTCTCTATTTATAGTCTCACACGCTAACGGATCTCAACAGACCACCCGTTACAGAGAGTCCAAGGTTTTGCAGCCTCCAGTGCTTTGCCCATTACCCGCTGGCAACGGCTCCACCGCTTTGCCCAATAGCACCACCAACTCCAGAGCTTTCCCAGAGGACACAGCTTTCCTTTGTGCTTTGGCATTTCTCCAAAATGCCCTTCAACAGCCTCCCAAGCTTCCTCCTCATGCCTTGTCGCTTCGTTACACCACTCGGCAAGACCACGCCCTCTTCGGCTTCCACGCCGCTCGAACCTCAACATCTCCCATGTCTAGTCCCGACCTCTAAGCCTCACCAAGACATGTCTCCCAGTACCTACAACCATCACAGACAACAAAACCATCACATAGCACCGATCCATACTCGTGACAACACGAGCTCAAGTCTCTTTCCACGTAAATTAGACTTTACTAAACCTTGTCAAAATGTAGAACAAACCAGTCTACAAGGTCCACAACATCACAAGGAACCCAACCGACCAAACCTCACCGTAATCGGACATGAAATGCACCTCACGACCAATTTTAGTGATCTCGCACGACCACGGTCATCCAACCGATAACGTGGTCGAACGCGTTTCACCACGCTCAATTCGCTAACGTGGTCGTAGCTCTCGAGCGCACAACGCGGTCGCACCACCGAAAGTGCCACAACGTAGTCGTGGCTCCTTTCCCACAACGTGGTCGAGGCCTCGAGCTCCCACAATGTGGTCGTGACGCCCACCGACCACGGCCAAAGTGGTCGAACGCCCGACCGCCCAACGTGGTCGAGGCTCCGATCCCACAACGTGGTCGTAAACCCTAGCGCCGAGTGCCGACCACGGTTAAATCTTCCGAGGGCTCCGCAACGTGGTCGAAGCTTGAGCGCTACAACGTGATCGAACGCTCCCAATTGCCAACGTGGTCGTAACGCCTTCCGACCACCGCCGCTTTGCCGAGAACACCTCAACGTGGTCGCACGCCTCGACGAATTCACCACGACCAAACATGGTCGTATGGCATCCTACAAGGTCGTACGAGCCAGGGACAAGTCGTACATGACTTTATTTCGACCAGAAATAAGACTTTGCAATAAAAGCCCAAAACAAACTCAATTTTCCTTCAACCAAGCGTCAAATACTCATCACAAAGATAGGATCATCTCCACATGATCTCTCACGTACCCTCAATCTCAGCGGCAGCCACCGCAGATACGGCCGACGGGCTAGAAACGGCGGCTTTAGATCGGGCTCCACGTCGAGAAGGAGACGCCCCCACCTCATCGTCGCCATCGCAGCGACGAGTCCGGAACGAAGCTGGCGTTGCGCGCTTCGGTACAGGGATGTCCAGGGCTTCGCATACTCAATTTATCTGCCCCAGCTTCGCCGAGGCGGTCGCGGCTTCGTGCATCTCGTGTTCCTTGGACGTGTACAGCCCAAGGAAGCCAACTACCGCGCGCTCCGCATCCTCCAGCCGCAGCCCTATGCGCAAAGTGAGGCATCGTCCATAAAAGGTTATAGGCATATATGTATGTGCACGCAGCCTATGGACGAAGGACTTACAAGGAGCGGAGGGCTTCGGAAGACAAGACATTGTCGGACGAACGGCATCCCGCTGGGTAGGCCCTCGCGAAGGCTTCCACCGGCCAGAAAGCGGCGACACTCCACACATAGTGAACTCCTCGGCGAGGCCGCGCATGTTGAATCGGAGGGCGACACCAGCAAGCCTCCGCGCCTTCTGTTCATCATCGCCTTTCGGCCTCACATTCGGCGAACTGTTGAAGGATATCGGTAGTCCTCGGCACCGAAGATCGCTGGTGCTCATTACGCGGTGGTGGAACCACCGTCGCATCCAGCTGGACTCGCACTTCCCTCGTGTCACCAACGCGGGGAAGAGCTTCGTGTTGTGGACCTCAACACGAAGTTGACATTGCCGAAGTTCGACACCGCCCCTCCCTCAACCCTCTTCGGCTGGCAGAACGCGTCATGAACAAGGGCGAAAAGGTTCGTGCTGGGAAGGACACCTTCTGTTCGAGCCGCCCAGACATAAACATCTAGGCGAACTATCGCATTTGGCGTCAGCTGCACCAGCTCCAGTCCATAAGCCCGCAGGACCTCGCCGACGAAAAGCGTTGCGGGCATCCGGAGCCCGGCCTCAAAAAACGCGACGAAGACAATCGTCTCCGACTCTTCCGGGTGCGGCTCCGTCTCGTCACGGGTAGGCAGGCGAACCCCGGCACGGTCCTCCAGCCTCTTCTCCTGCAGGAGAGTCTAGATCATCTCCACCGTCGCGAGACGTCGCCATAGCACGCGGGAGCACCGGCTGCCCGCCTTCTCCATGGCCTCCCACCGCTTGTCGATCTGCGGTGGCTCACGAACCACCAGAGAGTACTCCGCCGGTGGCGGTGACAAACCGCGCTGGCTAGACGAGGCGCTACCGCTGAGCCGGCGAGCGGGATCTTTGCGGCAAGCCATTCTCCTCCAAAGTGCAAGGCCAAATGAACAGGGACAGAGGCGGATCGCACCAGCACGTGGGGGGAAAAGAGAGCGCAACAGCGGCAAGAGAGCGAATGAGCAAATGGGAAGAGCGCTCGCAAACCGGTGGCAAGGGTATATAAAGCCCTCTCACCTCCCCCACAATCGGGAGCGCAACCGGCGGTAGCTCAGCGGTTCGCCTCCCCACGATCGGGAAACACAAACGCTGGTAGCTGGAGGCGCGCAGCTGCAGGCCGCCTGACAACGCACGACGCGCTAATAGCGTCCCGCCACGTGTCCCCCCTCTCGGGAAGGAATGGGCGACAGCAGGCGTGTGATCGCTGGCAACGTACGACGCGCCAATCGCACCCTGTCGCGTGCACCTTTTCACTGGGACAGCGTGTACGACCGTCGCCGCCTGACCCTGACACCCCAGGAGTCAGCGCGATTCTCGCCGCCATTAAGACGTCGACTCCGGGTCACGTGCTGTCGGATCACGAGTCGACTCTGTGTCCATAGCGTGACTTCAGAAAGCATCCCCATGAGAAGTTTGTCTCGGACCCGTCTCCAAGCGGAGACCCCGCCCTCGGCCGCAACATCACACACGGCCACATGGGAGATAGACTCGCCCCGTGCCCCGGCGTGTCCGCAAGATGAGCCCGTCTCCGTTGCGACTTCGATTCCGTGGCCGAAGGGCCCGTGGTCCGGACTACACCGGAAAATGACACGTCATCCAACAATACATAAGTTCACAGGCCGCAGGGACGTAGGGGGCCAAAAGGCTCGGCAGCATGGCTTCGGCCCGTGAAGCCCTTCACCATGAGAAGCTCCTGTTGTAAGGGTGGCCCCCACCTAAGCTCGGCCGGCCTGTTAGGAGGTTGCAAAGCCCAAAGATGGGACATGTACAAGGACATAAATGCCCTCAGGAGGGATACTTTAGTGTAAGGACACAATTGTAAAATACTCCCCATGTGAATATATACATACCATCCAGGCCACGGGGGAGACCCAAGGATATTGCTCACCTAACTCTCCACTACCATGCTCTCTCTGTTTGGTCTGTAACCACAACAATTACTCTTTGTGGTTACTGACAGCTAGATGGCTTGGAGGAAGTTGTATGGTGATCTCTTCAAGAAACTTGTGAAGAGACCCGACACTGTTTGTGAGTGGTGTGGTGTTTACCATCTCTGAAGTGGAGGAAAAGTAACCTTAGTGAGATTAAGATCTTGAGGCTTATTTTGTGGAGCCGGTACAGTCCATTTAGGCTTACCTCAATATGGACCAGTGAAGATCAGAAGTCTTCGATACTATGGGAAAATTATCGTGTCTCTATTGTGGTTTATTTCTTTGTCTTTACTCTCTGTATTTATATTTCTAGCAATTTAATTGAATTGAATTGTATAGTATAGTTAGAATTGTCTTTACTCAGGTGGAGGGATTAGAATTTGAAGAGTCCTTGCTCTAGTTGCTCGATTAGAAGACATCAAGATACTCTTAGCCTTTGCAGCCTCTAGAGGTTTTAGATTTTATCAAATAGATGTCAAGAGTGTTTTTCTTAATAGTTTCATAGAAGATGTCTATGTTAGGCAACCACCTAGGTTTAAGAGTCCTAAGTTCCCTAACTATGTCTACAACCTATCCAAAACTCTGTATGGCTTCAAGCAAACTCCTAGAATTTGGTATGATACGATTAAATTATTCTTACTCAAAAATGGGTTTGAAATAGGTAAGATAGACAAGATTTTATTCACCCTTAGGCATGGTAATGATTTTCTCTTAGTTTAGATTTATGTGGATGATATCATTTGAGATGTATGCTCTTATTTTCAAGTTTTCAGATATTATAAGCAGAGAATTTGAGATGAATATGATGGGAGACTTGAACTTCTTTCTGGGATTCCAAATCAACCAGACGAAGTAAGGCACTTTCATTCATCAAGCCAAGTACACCAAGGACCTGCTTCGACGCTTTGACATAAGAGTAGCAAGTCGGTCTTCGCACTGATGGCTTTTACTTCTACTTTGAATCTAGATGAGGACGACGAACCTTTTGATCAGAAAGAGTACTGCAGCATGATCGGCTTCCTTTTCTATCTCATGACTTCGAGGCCAAAATACAATTTGATGTATGTTTGTGTGCTTGATTTCTGGCTTTTCCTTGCATATCACACCGTCAAGCAGTGAAGCGTATCTTCAGATACCTATAGTCCAGCTCGGACTTTAGTATTCTTATTCTTTTTTGCGCCTCCCTTCGAGCTTTCTTAGATGTTAATTCTCCGATGCCAAGCGATGAAGTTTTCGGTAAGTTTCATGTATGTTTCATGAAGTTTTGTTCAAATTTCATGCCAATTTGCAACCATTTCCCTTTTGTTTCCTCTTCATTGTTTCATGTAAATTTCAAGATGTCTTAATCACAATTTTCTAAGTTTTATGACGTTTCATTTAAGTTTCATAAAAGTTTTGTGCCAATTTATAACCATTCCTCACTTGCTTTCTCTTTGTAGTCACATGCAAGTTTGATTTTGCCATGCTCAGAGTGGCAGCTAAAGAGAAACGTCATAAATCAAACTTTTATGAAACATCATTCCCACGTCGATCAGCATCCAGAAACAAAACAGATTACAATCATGATTCCCCAAGCTAACGAGAAAAGAAAAACCTACTGCATTTTGGGCCCTGCTATTGTACTTCTTCCTGGAAATCATTTCTCTGCACCTGCTTACGCCCGAAACCACATCGACAAAAGTATTCAGGGATTGGCCCCTCGTCCCCAACCACCCACGGATGCTGCGCCACGGCCTGCAAGGTGATACGGTCTACTGGATCTGCAATGCAACAGACAACAAATTCCATTAATATACAACTCATGCGACATCAACAATCAAATACAAAAAATCGCATAAAGGTAACCTTTGCAGAGAAGTCTTTCCAGCAAATCCACCAGCTGGGGGTTAATGCCATCAGGAATTTCCACAGGATTGTTCACTATCTATTTGACAGAAATAACAACTTTATGATATATATGCCTCAAGTACAAAAAATTACTACATTGGATAGCAGATCCACACCTTGTCATAAGTTTCCTGCAAGGTATCCCCTAGAAATGGATACTGACCCAAAATCATACAGTACAGAGTAACACCGACAGCCCATGTATCAGCTGCCCTACCATGATAGGTTAAACCTGCAGGATGGTAGACATAAAAAATGTTGGTCAGATTGTATAAAGCATGGGCCAATGGCAGGATAAGTGGTCTTACATCATCCAATATCCATCACTGGTAAGATGACAAAGGACATTTTTTTTTATTTGGACATCATATATCCTTTCATCCAAACTACATATTACTCGTGCCCTATTTTGCATCACATAATTAAAGGTAGAGTCTGCCAGTTGTACAAACAGTATTTACCACCAAAACACAGGTAGTTATTTTTTACCTTGACAGCACTCTGGTGCAGTGAAAACCGGAGTTCCTGGAGATCTCCGGAGCATATCATCATCATCCTGGAATACAACCATACAGAAGGAACTTCTTAGCAAGTGCCAAACAATATAGTAAGATTAGACCATCCTTAGGGCATGTCTTGAGCATAGAGCAAGAGAGACTAAAAATAACTAAGTAGTTTATTTACAAAACAAAGGATACGAAACTGTTTGAGCCATGTCGGCAATACTTTCAAAGGGAAAGCTTGAAATCACCAAACTTGATTGTCCACTCAATCTGTTCGCAAAATACTCTGGAAAGGAAGACCCATTTTACAAGAGTCCAGATTGGTGCAAACCTGGCCTTAGAAACTCTATAATTACGTTATTATTCTTCATTTACAAAGAAACCATTTTTTTAACAAAGAACAACCAAATGCTAGACCTGGAGCAATTTAGCAACAAAGGAAAACCATCAATCTAGGGCTCGGCACTCATTCCATGGTGTGATATTGTCATTAAACCAACGACCTTATCAGAGTTGATTTAACAACATGGTATTAACAGGAACATAGAAACTACCTCAAAGACCTGGCTAACACTGAAATCCCTATCTTCACATTGCCATTACTTGTGACCAGAAGATTGTCTGGCTTAATGTCACCATGAATGATGTTCTGCAATAATGAAAGAAGACTTCAATGTTCCATCCAGAAAAATCTTTGAGTGAAGGCAAGAGCCATCATCACTCAGTCTGACACATAAACCACAACATGGATACAATTAGAAGAATGAAAAATTGAAAATCCAAGTCTTACATGAGAATGGAGGTACATGAGACCAGAAATAATGTCTCGCAGATATTTTCTGGAAGAAGTTTCTCCTAGACCATTGTCACAGACCATCTTTCCTTCAACATGCTCTAAAACTGGAAACGCAAACCCAAAAGGCAAATATTTACATATTAGAATTTAGAAATCTTACAGTACCAAATAAAACCTAAATAAGCCAGCAATAAGTATGCCATCTGAGAGCAACAAACCAAAACACTATGACGAAGGGAGTGCAAACAAATACCCATGTAGAATTTATCTATTTCTGGGTCATCAATCGCCTCGATGAGATTTACTATATTGGGATGATCCAACATTTTCATGATGGACACCTGTCACCAACAGAGTTACTAGATCAATTGAATGATAATAAATCAGCTAATTATCATGTAACTGTGTAAAAAGAGAGTATGCTATAGATGGGCAAAATTACTGATTTCTGGAAATTGACAAGTGACAACTAGTGCTTAGCAAAATGATTCTGCAAATTGATAACTAAAGATACACAAGTAATCAATTTCTGTTCAAAATTGATGTGCAACCGTAAGTCACGCCAATTTGTGGCATTCTACAGGTCAACGAATATTTGGTGCATCTTTTGTATGGATATTAGTGCTTAGTAAAGCTCCGAAATCTGCCGCAGATGTAGACTAGTGGCAAAAAACTTCGAACTCCCAAGTAGTGCTTGACAGTATTATATGTTAAATAACACTATGGGGTCTAGATGTGTTTCAGAAAAACACTAGTGTAATAGGTTACCTGTGGTGAAAAACATGTGTAAATGTGCATGAAAGTCCCTTTCCACAGAAGAACTAAGCCATGCATGCATGACAAATTGCAATTATGGCAAGTATTATGCAGATGAATCAAGCAATAATATTACTTACCTCACGAAGAACATCACTCATGGCAGTCTCTGAAGGTGCTACGCGTACTTTCTTCATGTAAGATTTATGCAAAACCTGTAACAGAATGGGATAGGCTACAATTCCATGAATCAGAAATCAGCATCATGCACCCAGTGCATATAGAAGCAAGCCGAAGCTATTAACAAGTTGTAATGTATGCGACTCCAAGAACTAGCTACGTGATAAAAACAGCACAAGTATGCAAAAGCGGATAACATGTTAGCAAGGCATCAAGTAAAAGTATTTAAAAAAAGGTACAAGTATTTGGTCCTCAGAGTAAAAGCATTATGACGAAAGAAATCAGGTATTTTAAGATCCCACGAGCAAATGTAATCAATGGATAGCTTGCCATGCCAGCATACAAGTCATCCACCCAAAGGATATCCAAATCATTACCTTTACTGCATATGGCTTCCCATCTTTCGTGTTCCGGTATAGAACCTGTTCAACAGTAAAAATGGCTTGGTCATGCATGAGCTACATTGCTGCAAATTTAAGCTATCTTACCACTTTGCCGTAGCTTCCAGACCCAATCTTGCGCTGGTGGACATATTCATTTACCATCTTATTACCATTCTCGTCCTAAACATGTCAAAAAAAAATTAACCATGACGTAGAAACACAAAAGTATAACAAATGAGACATAGATACGACACAAAGGTAACGTTTTTGTCAGAACATTTTTATGCTAGTGGATGAAGCAAAGACAGGGTCTGCCATCGCGGTGCGTATTGTCTGACGTAGAGGAGCTAAGTCACAGCGTGACTTAGCTCCTCTAAGCCCTTCATTCGGATCAACGCCAGATTATTCTAGTTTTTAGTTTTGATTTTTTACTTAGTTTTAGTTTTGTATTTTTATTTTTTTAGATTTTTTTTTTTATATTTTTATATTATCTATGTTAAAATAATATATTTTTTAAAAATAAAATTTTTAAAAAATAGGTTATTTTAACACAGATAATATAAAAAATATAAAAAAGAAAAAATCTAGAAAAAGATAAAACTAAAAAACTAAAAACTAGAAGTAAAAAAATCAAAACTAAAAAACTAGAAATCTGGAGCGTTGATCCGGTGGAATGGACGGCTTGGAGGAGCTAAGTCACGCTGTGACTTAGCTCCTCTACGTCAGAGAATCCCGGCTGCTGCCATCGATGCTGATTACAGGGGGTTAAAGATGGGTTGGAAACTATGATCCAAAAAGAGCAGTCTATGGCTCAACCTATGATCCAAAAAGAGTAGTACAGCAGAGCTACAGGTAATTTTCAATTACATTGGGATGGGCAGGACACATCTTTTTGGAAGGAAAATGTCGTGACAAATGTAAGCTTACCAAGAAAAAAATGAAAATAAAAAGCATAGGAATCCTTGCTGCATTGGCAAAGATGCCATCTAAGTATAAATGCAAGAGCTGAAGTCCATAGAAATATATAGTACCTCAGAGCAAATTGCTTCCTTTGTCTCCTTGACTGGAACTTGTCGACATACGAAGCCACTTTGAGCTCTGCACAGTATAATCTCTTCAGAGCGCTTAACAGACCGTTGTGGCCCATTATCGCTTTCATAAAGAAAATCCGTATCTTCGCCATTGTAGAAGCTGCTGCTTCTTTCACCGTCTTGATGAATCAAGAAATCATCGGAGCCTCGAAACTGGACCAGTGACCTAGGTGGTTTTCTCAAGAAACCAAAACAGCTACAGCAGCCCATGTCAGTTTGGTCCGACATGCAGAATGAGCAGGCACCAGAGAACCCTGAAGCGGGAAAAAAAGAGGATCATGGGTTGAGGAAGAAGACTAGGTAGCGCATCATGCATGGCATGGCAGTAGCATTACTTGAGGAGCAGCCTAGCTAGCAGATGCTGAACGAACGAAACACACGACAAACAGGGAATCCACAATGTCCGGCCAATGTGCAGTACCACCGGTGGATCACATAGCCCGTCCACAAGCCCCTGTGCTGTGGCCACTCACCCCAAGCCGCTGCCGTTGCCGCCACTGGGTGCCCGCCGCGCCATCGACCGCCGCCGCACCACCGGGAGCCTGCGTCGCCGCCGGATCTGGCCACCGAGAGCTCGGTGGAGCTTGCGTCGCCGCCGGATCCGGCAGCGGGGAGGACGGGCAGGGCGCTCTGTGAAATCAGAGGGGGAAGGGAGGGGTGGAGCCCCGAGAGAGGAGGGGAGGGAAGACCGGCGGTGACCAGGATGGCTGGAGAGGAGAGCGAGGTGTCGATCGGTGGGTGAGCGCGGCGGAGAGGATCGGGATGGGTGGAGGAAGAAGACACAAGAGGGGGCTGCTGCGATTTTTAGCACATTGTTGACCCCCCCTTCTCGACCAATCCTACTCACTCAATTCTAAACTTTAATTTTGATTTTAACTTAAAAATCATAAAAAATTTAAAAACTTGTAAACTTACTTAAACTATGCATGCAAATCCCAATCACCCTCTCCCTCTCGCGGGCCTACCCCTATCGCGTCCCCACCTCTCGCAGCCACGTCGCCTCCCCTGCTTCTCCTCTCTCACTTACCATGTACAAGAGCCATCTAGATCCGTCTATTTTTCTGCCCGTCAATGCCAAAATCGCCCATGCCGTTGTTTCTTCTCCGACCACACCAATTGTCCGGAGAGGAGTAACCTGCCTACTCTTCTAAACAAAGGTACGGACTTAGATTCACCTGCTGAACATGTCAGCTTGTGATGTATTGGATGAATATATGTTTCTTATAATTGTTGCTATGCAATGCAGATGTTCCCCAAAATAAAGGGTTTCTCTTCATGTTTCCTACACTGACGTGTTAGCTTGAGTCGTGATCCTTGTTTGAATACTGCAACACGCTTCTTTCGTTGTTGTATGTGTATGAATTTTTTCTTCCAGCTTCTGAACCAATACCTATTTGTAGTGTTTTAGCCTCATTCCATAGTATTTTACTGAAACGTGATTTCTATAGAGATGTTTTTGCTCCCAATGGAGGCACATGTCTTGTAAGTTTTGCAAATGTGATCATGAGGAGCTACACAATTTGTTTTACTGCATATGAATAGAGGAGTATATATCTTGACTGTGTGTTGTAGGTTGGTTGTTCTTCAAATTAGATCTTTGGCATCCATGTGTTGATCATGCGAGACGTAGAATGTGATTGGTTCCCTTTACTTCCATTTGTGATTTGATTTACAAATCTCCTTAGCACCATTTAGTTCTTGGGTCTGTTCTTTTCAGCTTCTAAAAACTGTTTTTTGGCTTGTCTGTAGTAACTAGCTTTTAAATAGAGTGTCTTTTTAAGGTGGGGTCTACAGGTTGATTGTAGTACATATTGTAGTAACTTCATTTATATCAGCCAAAACAGTGCGTGAATTTCTGTTACTCAGTAGTCTCTCTCATGAACATCTTAAAAGCTATAAGCCGCAGCCAAAAGTCATAAACCGAAGCTAAAATGAACATGCCCATATATGAGTTTGTTGATTTTTGCTTATAAGAAAGATGGCCATGAGATGATATGTTATTACAGTATTATTTGTGAAACCAGGATAGTCTGGTTATTGGGCCTGTTCTTTTTCAGCTTTTGGCTTCAGCTTTTGGATTTTCTACAATAAATAGCTTTTAAACGGAGTGTTTTTTCAAGATGGGGTCTCTCCACGGGGCCAGATGACGGCTAATCTGGGAGTAGGGAGATCAGGTGGTGGGGGCACTGGATCAGGCCATAGGGAGACGTAGAATGTGATTGGTTCCCTTTACTTCCATTTGTGATTTGATTTACAGATCTCCTTAGCACCATTTAGTTCTTGGGTCTGTTTTTTTATTTGTTTCACTGTTGTTTCTATCTATTTATCTCTGATGTGAAGTGGATCCAAATATGTTAAATTGTTTTCACATTGTTAAATGTATTTTATCTTCCATGCACTCTCTCAAAATCGACGCAGCGCAGCATAGCGCGCAACCCTACATAGTTGATTTCATGTCGTAAGGAATTGTCTAAGTGAATATAGTTAGTAGTGGGGAGCTTGCATATACTTTTGCATGGAGTATTACTGTGGATACCAAGACTATCATGTATTTCATCAACAATAGAAGTGGACTAAACAGTCAGATGCCATTCATCACAGTCTTCATGTTACAATGGAAGGAAGAGCCGAAGGTAAGGGAGGAATAGTTAGGAGGTGTTTGAAATGGCTTCTGGCTTCCAAAATTCGGAAGTCGAATCAAGGGCCATTTGATTTGGCTTTGGCTTCTGTCTTCATGCTTCTAGAAGCCAAAAGCCAAATCAAACACTTCACTTCTAGAAGCCGCTTCTTGATTGCATCTCTCACATGGCCATTCCCCATCATAGCGTCCCACTACCTTCCCTGTGCCTACGCACATCCAACCCGTGCTTCCCAAATTGCTGGGGTTGCGCGCTTGGGGCCATCTCTAAAACCCCTGGTATTGTCAGTTGGCACAACAAATCATGGAGCACAGTGGAGGACACAAAAATCACGCACAAAGGAGTGCTAATCGTGCGGGAGAGTAAGAACAACGGAGGAGATAACAAACGCAGATAAATGCTATTACGGAGGAGATAATAATCGCAAAGAAATGCTAGTATGGAATAAGAACAACGGCTAGGAGAGGCGGATTATACCTTGAATCGGCAACAGAGACAGAGGGGATGCGGTGGCCGTGGAAACTCCGGGTGACGGGAGGAAGAAGAGCGGGTCAACGCTTGCCAGGCGTAACGAGGTCGGACAGGGCGGTGCGTGTCGAGAGGAGGGTCCCAGTTTGACGATCCTCTCCACGGGGCCAGATGAGGGCTAATCTGGGAGTAGGGAGATCAAGTGGTGGGGGCACTGGTGGGAGGGCACGCTGGAGGGTGGCGGGCAGACGGGATCGAAGGGGGGAAGATGTCACCATCGAGAGCTCGCACGTGACAAAGAAGGCAACTAGAATTGGAAAAGTGGACGATTGCTGCGACTGTGCACACCCTCGTGTGAGATGTATCGGATGTGGCTTCCACAAGCCGATTATGAAAATCGACTATTTGAATATGCTTTAGCCACCTGAACCAAACAAGTCAACACTGCGGTCGGGCTTGCGGCTTGCTATGTTGTGCTGCGATTACAACTTTCACTGATTCTCGTAAGATTTGTTGTCACATCTAAAAAGGATGATTTAAACTGAAGCAGAAAAGAAAGAACAGACGATTTAAAAGAAACAGCTACGATGCCAAACTACGGCTTACGACTGTGGATTACAAGCGACGCATGACGGTCGGGATCCTATACAGATTAGGTTGGACCATCAAGATGTAGGAAACCGTTTGTTCGGAGACCGGAGTGATCAGTGCAAGGAATCACGAGCGAAGATGAGTCTGACAGTGACAGCGCAGAGAGATGCAAGAGAGAGAGCTGATTGATTTCTCGCTCCTATCATTCACTCACTGACCTGGCTGACTGCCTACAACCACGCTGCCTGCCTGATGGTGGCTGCTGCTGGTGCTGGTGAGAAGTGAGAGAGCGTTCGCAGGCGAACGAGCCTACCCGCCGGCATTGCCGCCGCCGCCGCCGCCATGGCCGATCCGTCCAGCGACGGCAAGGCGCTCAAGCAGCAGCAGCAGCGCGCCAAGCTCAAGCCCGCCCTCGAGCTCGAGGACTTCATCAACCTCCTCCACGGCTCCGATCCCGTTCGCGTCGAGCTCACCCGCCTCGACAACGAGCTCCAGTGTGAGTCGTCTTCCATCATCAAATGACGCCCGACCCCGATCTGATCTAGATCTAGCTGCTCCTCTTTCTCCTCCATCTCCTGCTGGAACAAGATTGGATCTTTCATCTCCTCTGCTCTGCCTTGCCTGCAGATAAGGAGAAGGAGCTGGGGGAGGCGCAGGCGGAGATCAAGGCCCTGCGCCTCTCCGAGCGAGCGCGCGAGAAGGCCGTCGAGGATGTCAGTAAAAAACACGCCAATTTCCTCCTCTCTCTCTCTCTCTCTCTCTCTCTCTCTCTCTCTCTCTCATGTCTTGCTTCATTTTACATCTAGACTAGTAGCAGCTACTTGCTTCTTGTTCTGCTCTAAATTCGATGCGTTTATTGGTAAACGTATCAGATTTTATCAAATAGATCCGAACAGCTGTCGGCAGCTATCCTTCAAGAGTTCATGGATCGCTCCATGTTCCCTATATTCCAGTATGTTCAGTGACTTGCTAGATTTTTTTGGGGTGGAAAATGGCACCTCTTCGTTCAAATCTTTGACTAAACTGAGGAAAGCTCCATCAAGTACGTTCCGTATCTTGCGTATGAACATATATGGTTGCTTCTGTTTGCGCTCACTGATTTGGTTTACCAATCAAAAACTTGAATAATTCCAAGTCCTTGTAAACAATGCAGTTTTGTAAGCTGTCAGTGAGACCACCCAACATGACCTGTTTAGCTTGTGCTATCTTTGGCGAGCATCGGCTGTTCTTCTGATCATACCATTATGCAGCATCCAGTTTCAACCTAAGCAGCGTGCCTTAAGTTATTTGGGATAATTGTTCGGAATTAGAAATGAAGGAATTCTTCTATATCATCGCTGTTGTGATTATACCCAATGTTCTCTCTCATGCATTGTCAAAATTTTATTAAGTCATAAGCTGTAAAGTAGTTTTTTTTAATTTTTTTTTTTTTTGTATTTTTGGGACAATCCTGACCTTGCCTTCTGCATCAATGTAAGCTTACGGAAGAATTGGCAAAGGTGGATGAGAAGCTGAAGCTTACGGAGTCTCTCCTGGAAAGCAAGGTAACGGAGTAGCCCTTCTTTTTTTCCTCTTTCGCAGCTCACGGCTTTATCTTGAGAACAGCTATTGATAATAATCATATATTCATCTACGAGATTGCAGAACCTTGAAGCAAAGAAGATCAATGATGAAAAGAAAGCTGCACTTGCTGCCCAATTTGCAGCAGAGGCTACACTACGAAGGGTTCATGCCGCACAGAAGGATGATGACATGCCTCCTATTGAGGCCATTCTCGCACCACTGGAAGCTGAGCTGAAACTAGCTCGTCAAGAGGTACTTGATCCAAAGCATATAGTTGCATTGTACCTTTTCTTTCCAGTCATGATCATTGATCAGTGTGCTTCATGCATTTGTATTTGTGTGAAATGTTTGTTGCGGGTATCCTATTAACCTTTGAGCAAACTGTACAGTTCTTGTTCTCAGAAGGTATTCCATCTTTACATATGGCTAATGCTTGTACACAGCTTTTATCTGACACCGCCTACTTATTTCCTATCTCTTTCCTGATAGTTGTTAATAATGCAACCTTCTGGTTGCCCGATGTGATTTAATGTGCTGCTACTTTACAGATTTGCAAAATGTATCTTAGTCCAGAACCTGCTAAGAGTAGAGGTCCATATGCTGTATTTTATCATTGATATTTATGTGGAGTTTTCAATTATTACCATCAAGTGCCTGCTATTCCATGTCAATTGAATGGCAAGCCGCTGATGGAACACTAAGATGTTGGTTTTCTCGTGCAGATTGCAAAATTACAAGATGACAACAGGGCATTGGACCGTCTTACAAAGTCTAAGGAAGCAGCTCTCCTGGAAGCAGAAAGGACAGTTCAGATAGCATTAGCAAAAGCTTCCTTGGTGGATGATTTGCAAAACAAAAACCAAGACTTGATGAAACAGATTGAGATCTGTCAGGTATAAGACAATCAAAGTATTCATTTACAACAATTTACTAATTTGTATCATACAATTAGCTACAGTGTGAGGCTTTGTCTTTGGCACTCTAGGAAGAGAACAAAATTTTGGATAGAATGCACCACCAAAAAGTTGCTGAGGTTGAAAAGCTTACTCAGACTGTCCGAGAGCTAGAAGAAGCTGTTCTTGCTGGTGGTGCAGCAGCAAATGCTGTGAGAGACTATCAGCGGAAAGTCCAGGAGATGAATGTAATGCATGATGACCTGGACACTTATGTATTTCATGATATTTAGTGTATCTGAAAGCATAGGAATTAATCTCAATTTACATGTACGCTGTTCTCAGGAGGAAATGAAAACCCTTGACCGTGAGCTAGCTCGTGCAAAGGTTTCAGCAAACAGGGTTGCAGTAGTGGTGGCAAATGAGTGGAAAGATGGCAATGATAAAGTAATGCCTGTCAAACAATGGCTTGAAGAACGAAGGGCTCTGCAAGTAAGTCATGAAGGTCTCCTATCTTCTAGTTTTACACTGTTGCTGAGCTGTTCTGGATGGATATCTGCAAGTCCCTCCACGGAACTGTTGGCTTTTCACTTTCGCCCCTTTCAGTGGTGTAAACTACGGCCTTTTCTGTTAATCTGTTGAGGACTGTCTTTTTACAGGGAGAAATGCAGCAACTCCGGGATAAACTTACTATAGCAGAAAGGGCTGCAAGATCGGAAGCTCAACTGAAAGTATGCTTTTGCTCTTCATGTTTCTCATAAAGTCATCTGCTTCCATCTTCCTATCAGTTAGGTCTTTCCACTTTCTCTTCATTGTAATCTGCATTCAATGTCGCAGGATAAGTTCCAGCTACGGCTTAAAATACTTGAGGAAGGATTGAGAATGTCTGCATCCCGAACTAGCGTAAGCGCCGCACGCCGCCAATCTATAGGTGGTGCTGAGAGTCTATCTAAGACCAATGGCTTTCTATCAAAACGGCCATCATTCCAGATGAGATCCTCGGTATCTACCACCACAACTAATCTAGTCAACCATGCAAAAGGGGCGTCAAAGTCTTTTGATGGAGGCTGTAGATCGCTTGACCGTTATAAGGGCCTTGAAAATGGGACTGGTATGAACCTATCTACCGACTCCAGTGAAGATAAGGAATCAAACAACTCGGATGAGAAGCCCAATGAATTTTCATCTGTTGAGTCGGAGGATACGGTGTCAGGTGTGCTGTATGATACGCTGCAAAAGGAAGTCATTGCTCTAAGGAAGGCATGCCATGAAAAGGATCAAAGCCTGAAAGACAAGGACGATGCAATTGAGGTAAATTCAGTTGCTTAATGTGTCGTTTTTACATTCCTTTTGCCTGCTTCCTATTTATGAGTGGTTTGATATGTAGATGCTGGCAAAGAAAGTAGATACTTTGACAAAGGCGATGGAATCAGAGGCTAAGAAAATGAGACGGGAGGTAGCTGCCATGGAAAAGGAGGTGGCGGCTATGCGATTGGAGAAAGAGCAGGATGACAAACCAAAAAGGTTTAGTAGCTCAAGCGGCTCTGCCAACAGTTCACAACTGCCACCTGGCAGGTACTTTCGAGGGCAGTTTACTTGTTGAGATTGTTAACTTTGAAACACACTTTATGCACCTTAGTATGTTAACTAAATTATGTTATGTACCTCAGGACTTTGCCTCGGAGTGGTTCGGCACGCAATATGTGATTCAGAGAGGGAAATTGTATCCCCATATGAAGAACTCAAAAGACTTAATCTTGGATTAGGAATGGTGACAAGGGACTGTGTGCTGATTGATGTCCAGAGAGGGAAGTGCTGATTGAAGAACTCAAAGACTTAATCTTGGATTAGGAACCTGGCAAGCTAGTGGAAGGGTGTGCTGAGCTGTGCTGCTGCAAGTGCTTTTTATGAGATTTGGTTGTGTTTATTTCTGCAATCGTCGTTGTTGCCTTGTGTTGTATAGGTTTGGTGAGCCCTTGCATTTTCTTCTCTCTGTTTTTTCATAATCTACTGGAGAGTTACTCAATTCTTCTGATGTTTTATGCTGGCCAAGTTGTTGTGAATAATATGATGGTGATAGTGTAATGGCAGATGAGCAAGCGCTTATGTAATTTGAGCAATTATAAACTGAGTGATGTCTCTTTTTCATTGATGGGAGGCTAGCTAGATGCATCTTGTGGGAACAACGCGCTCGGGCAAACCTGCATTGATTGATCCTCACACCATGCATGCTTGGGTGAACCCATGGCCACCCGCTGCCTGTCGAGCCCCTGCCTCCCGCCGCCGCCCACTCCCTGCTGCCATGCCCCTGTCCTCCCCTTGCAGGTGAGCTGGATGATGAGATCCGCCGCCATAGCTGGTGGGCAATGGAGAATGTTGTGGCAGAGAGAGAGAGAGAGGGGAGGACGACGAGT